>PVJS01005794.1:0-33069 GCA_004027185.1 Glis glis
GGTACCCGGGATTGAACGCAGGGGCGTTCTACCTCTGCGCTACACCCCCGGCCCTATTTTTTTTATACTTTATTTTGAAACCAGGTCTCACGAAGTTGTGGAAGGCCTCACTAAGTAGAGAGAGAGAGAGAGAGAGAGAGAGAGAGAGAGAGAGAGAGCTGAGGCTGGCCACAAACCCGGATCCTCCGGTCTCCCCCTCCCAAAGTACTGGGATTACAAGCGTGCGCCACCGTGCCCGGCGGGAGGAGTCTTTAATAGCTACACTACTCAGTCAAAAGTAGATAAAGACCACAAGTGGAAAAGTTTCCACATGAGCCTCAGATAACTAAGAACAGAACAAATTCAAATGAAATCATCTAGGCTCTTCTTCCTACCAATGGCAATTGTCTAAGATAAAGGCCTGTTCCCAACAGTACTAGCAAGAAAATGTAGAGTGATTTTTGCTAACATGTTGTTGAGAATATCCAATTACAACTATACAAACATTGGTTGTTGTCTATAAAAAAGAAAGCCACTTGCATGCCAAGAAGAAATAAACATTGTTACAACTTCCATTAAGGAAAGAAATAAGAAAGTGATATATTGATTAATATATTCTCTTCTTTCAAATCCTTCAAATCCTCTCCCCACCCCTGTGGGATTGAACCCAGGGGCATTCTACCTCCAGGCTACACCCCCAGCCCTAGTTTTTATTTTTAATTTTGAAACAGGATCTCACTAAGTTGTGGAGGGCCTTACTAAGTAGCTGAGGCTGGCCATGAACCTGGATCCTCCGGTCTCAGCCTCCCAAGTACTGGGATTACAAGCGTGTGCCACCAGGCCCGGCTTTTCAAATCCTTTTAAAAATGTGGATTGGGCCAGGCATGGTAGCACAGACCTGTAATCCCAGTACTTGGGAGGCTTAGACAGGAGGATCTCAGGTTCAAGGCCAACACTTGGTAACTTAGCATGACCCTGTCTCAAAATAAAAAACACAAAGGGCTGGGGGTGTAGCTTAGAAATGGAATGCCCCTGGGTTCAATCCCCAGAATCACCTCCAAAAAAATGTATAACTATGACTGCTTAATACGTGTTTATTTTAAGAAATAGGCTTTCTAACATGGGCCTTTTATGTAGTCACGTCATATATATACACACATATCCTATGTGAAATATTGAAATGAAGCCAGAGTAAACGCAGATTACTTAAATGTGGCTGGGCATCCATTTGAAAACCTCAGCAAATCCACCAATTGTAGAAAAATGTGCCAGCAACAAGCAGTGATTCTCAAGCCCAGATAAGGTAAGATCCAAGTAGCTACTCACTCAGAGAAAAGTAAGTGTTATGGTATGACTGTGTCCCCCAAATTTCATGTGTTGGCAACTTAACCCCAAGTTCATACATTAACGGTATTTGCAGGAGATCACTGGGAGGTGACTGGGCCATGAGGGCAGAGCCCTGTGAGTACATTAATCCATTCGTGGTTAACAGGCTATCACGGGAGTGGCGCTAGGAAAGCCGACCGTCTGTGAGGTGCTCACTCTGCCTCCCCGTGTGATGGCCTCCGCATGTTATGATACAGCGAGGAAGCCCTCTCCAGACGCCACCACCATGCTCCTGGACTTCTCAGCACCCAGACATGTCAACTAAATAAACCTCTATTCTTCATAAATTAACCAATCTGTGGTGTTCAATTAAAGCCACAGAAAACAGACTAAAAGAGAAACACCCACCAAGATAATCCCTAACCAGGGAGACTGCAAGGACAACCCTAAGCCCTGCGTTTGGGGATCAGATACAGAAAGCATCCCCACTGTGACACCCTTCTGCTAAAGACAGTGTAGGAAGACCTGACTCCAAAATATCTCATCTAGTAAATGCAGAGACCCGAGACTTTCAGGGCCAGGTTGGAGATACCCTTTAAATTCTGGCTGGCCAGTGACTCAGTGGCCTGGGGCTGACTGCTCCCCACAACTTTGTGCTTCTGGTCAGCACAGTATCTCTTCTGCCACCATGCTTACCATTTGCTTAAGTTGTTCCTTAATATCCTCTTGGCCAAAAAGAGTTTCTATGGAGTTTGGTCTCTGCAGGGCACTATAATATCAAGCATTCAACACATCTGTCTGCCCGCGCCATGAATCCAAGCCACCACGAAGCTTCACTTGGATTCATGGTGAAAGAAACAAGGGAGCCATAGGGAGTAGAGTGGGAAAACGCTTAGGGTACTCAGGGAAGGAGAGGCTCTGGGGGGAGGGAGGAATGCATTCCGGACTGGGGAACACCACAAGTGAGGATGCAGAAGAGAACAATGTGGTCTCAGGAGGCTGAAGCCTGGGTTAAAGGGGAAATCAAGGATGCAGAGGGGCAGGATCCCGTAAGGCCTTAAAAGAGCCTAGGGAGGCGATAAAGAGCTCTAAGGTGGCAGCCCATGTGGTCTGATGTATGATGTCTTTAAAAAGCTGCATTGAGATATAATGGTCTGTAGTGTAATTACAAAGTTGCACAACCATTAACATAATATAATTTTAGAGCATTTTTACCAAAGCATGCCTTTAAAAGATGACTCTTCTGGGCAGGGAACAGATTGGAGGAAGGCAGAAGAAAGCAGAAGCTCATCACCCTGGACCCCAAGGGGTCAGGAAAAAACATTCCCTAAGTGTGTTCTTGCACCTGGGGTGGGGGTGGGGGTGCTCCTAGAAGCACAGTTTTGGAGAGCAAACAAATATTAGGCTAATATGTACATCCACCTGGTCATATGCTTACTCAACTGGTTTTTCATTTTACTTTAGTGTTGTTTTGTATGAACTTCACCTTTGCCATTTTCACCTGAAGTAAGAATGGTCAAAGCCAGGCATGGTGGCGCACGCCTGTAATCTAGTACTTGGGAGGCTGAGACAGGAGGATCACAGGTTTGAGGCCATCCTCAGCAACTCAGTGAGATCCTCAGCAATGCAGCAAGACCCTGTTTCAAAATTAAAAAAATAAAATAAAATAGGGCTGGGGGTGTAGCTAAGAGATAGAATGCCCAAGGGTTCAATCTCTAGCACCAGAGGACAGAGGGTGGGAGGGAGGAAGGAAAGAAGTCCCTGCCAGTATGATCCTTGGACAGGTACAGAGCACTCTACTGAGGATTCCAGAGGGTCGGTAGATGGGGATTTTTTGAAAACCCATTTTACCACTGTTTAAACATACATGTGAGCAAGGCCTTACCCCTATCTTCTCTGTCCCCCAAAATGACTCTGAAAAAAATTCTTCCACCACTAGATGTGAGCGAATGGAACAGAAAGAAATTTAGACAAAGGCTAATTAATAAATTAAATCTAAGGCAATTCATCTCTGCACAACGATAACGATTTTGTCTTTAGCAACTATTCAAGATTGTCTATAATCATGCAAATGCACCCGGGGAAAAATATGCCATGTGGCTGATAGGGAGATAAATGACAGGATACCCTGCTCTCTCCCTCACTCCCAGTGAGGATGACCGCTTCTCCCTCCTAAAACCTTGCAAAACAGGCCACTCCTTGGCTTTCTTTGATTCAGTCAATGTAGACCTGTCCCTGGCATTTAAAAGAAAAAATAAATAAATAACCCAGGGAATTGGGTTAGTATCGCCCAGGCGACTGCTTTAATGTTTCGAGTCAGAATATCCCAGGGCTACAAGCTCATTTTTGTTATCTCCATTTTTATTAAGTGTTAGATTTGCTTCCTTTCCAGTGAGCGTGAGCTGGGCTTTGTTCTGTTCAATTGCAGCAAGAGACCATCAGAAGAAATATCTTGCATTTTGCCTTGCTTCAAGAGAAGTTATTAACTTGAAATAACACAATACAAGTCTCAAGGAAAATAATTTAAGAGGGCTATTACAACCTTAAATAACATGATTTAATTAAAAAATTCTAACCACATAAAAATTTTCACCGGATCACATCAAGATGGCTAAAGCACTTATCTCTAAGCCTGTTTAAATAGCTCTAACAGCAATTTCTTACATAATTATAAGGAAAAAAATTTCCCCTTTTTTGGAAAAAAAGGAGCTATTTAACCAAAAGTCCTCTCCTGATTAAGAAACTACAGCAATTAAATAAGCAGCATGTTTCTTTTTTCTTTCTCGGTTCCACTATTTCTAAAACGCTCTCTAGGCTCTGCCCAATTACATGACAAGGCCCATCTGAAGAGTCAAATGGAAAGGCAGTTTTATGACTTTAGAAAGCTCTAAACCAAAATTGAAAGTTTCAGTTCAATATTTTCTCCCCTCTCAAAACTTATTTGTAGACAAGAAGTTGAGTGGAATCAATTTCAAGGAGACCTGTCTACTCTGAGTTTAAATCCTTCTATGACTTTGCAAGAGATCTGGGTAGGAAGAAGAAAGAGAGTTTTCTGTATTTTTTTAAATAAATACACTGATATTGACCAGAAATTTTATATCTTTGGAGGCTTCAATATCAGGAAAAATTGAATGACGTAAATTGTTCCTTTGATTTTGCACAGGAGATGAGAAAGATGTAGTATATATATTGAAATGGTCTGGAAAAGCCAGGAATGGTGCTGCATGCTTATAATCCCAGTACATGGGAGGCTGAAACTGGAGGAGCTCAAGTTTGCGATCAGCCTCAGCAACTTAGTGAGGCCCTGTCTCACTGGGGGTGCAGCTCAGAGGGAAAGTGCCCCTGGGTTCAATCCCCAGTACCATGAGAGACAGACAGACAGACAGACAGATACAGAGACAGAGACAGAGAGACAGAGAAAGACTCTGGAATAAAACAGTACAACATATGGGCCAAAACTAGAAGAACACAGATGACAGAGACCCTGAGTGGATCGTGGCATACTCTCCTTTAAATGTTATTCACAAAGGTCTACTAAACAGAATGATTCTTAAATATCACCTCTAAGCTGGGTGCAGTGGTGCACACCTGTAATTCTGGCACTTGGGAAGCCTAGACAGAAAGATCACTGGTTCGAGGCCACCTAAGCAACGTAGGGAGACCCTGTTTCAAAAATAAAAAGGGCTGGAGGTGTAGCTCAGAAATAGAATACCTGGGTTCAATCCCCGATGGATGGATGGATTGGATGGATGGATTGGATGGATGGATGGATGGATGGATGGATGGACCAACAGATTGTGTGTGTGTGTGGGGGGGGTCGTCAGCTCTGCAGGACAGGCCAGTGCACACCAAGTGAAATGGTGACCAGCTGGGGCCATTAGAAGCCAGGAGAAACCTTGGGTTTCCCTTTCAGCTCCTGCTGGCTAATCCATTCTTTGTTCTTTCACACAACAGAACCAAAAGCCAGAGAAAAGAAAGTCTGTTGATGTCATATGATCTAGAAATCCCTGATGATATCTGAGGTTTATTCAGGAAGCAGTGTTATAGAAAAGGTGAGAAGAAAAAGGAAGAAAGCCCTGTGTGGAATGCATCCAGGGCTATTCTTTGTAAAGGTGATGCTCTAACCAGAGAGTTATTTTTAAAATAATTTACCTGCTGGGCGTGGTGGCACATGCTTATAATCCCAGTACTTTGGGAGGCGGAGACCGGAGGATTCGGGTTTATGGCCAGCCTCAGCGCTCGCTCTCGCTCTCGCTCTCTCTCTCTCTCTCTCTCTCTCTCCCTGTCTCTCTCTCTCTCTCTCTCTCTCTCTCTCTCTCTACCTAGCGAGGCCCTCTGCAACTTCGTGAGACCCGGTTTCAAAATAAAGTATAAAAAAATAGAGCCAGGGTGTAGCGCGGAGGTAGAACGCCCCTGGGTTCAATCCCCGGTACCGCAAAAATAAAAAAATAAAATAATTTACCCAAAGTGAAGAGATGCTCACTACCAGAATAAATCAGTGTAGGGAATGGGGAAATGGGATTGGAGATACAAAAGCAGAAAGGAAGGTTTTAAATGTGTTTGGGGAAGAAATATGGATTTCCTTAAAGCTCCATCTCAATGTCAAAGAAGTAAATCCATTCCTAAACCTCCTCCTATACTACTGTAGTTTCTAAAAGAAACAGAGATAATCAATACAGATGCTGGTAACGGCCAATACTTATTTTGCAATTTCTGGGAAGCAGGAGGGAGGGTACTGGAGTCCTTCAACTGCATATCTCATTTTTTCCTCACAAGATCTCTGAGGGCTAAACATCCTCTTGTCATTCACAGGTCAAAAACCAGGCAACCAGTAGGCGTGGTGGCCCATGCCTGTAATCCCAGTACTGGGGAGGCTGAAACAGGAGGATAGCAAGTTAGAGGGTAGCCACAGCAACTTAATGAAACCCTCAGCAATTTAGCGACACCCTGTTTCAAAATAAAAAATAAAAACAGGGCTGGGGGTATAGTTCAGAGGTAGAATGCCCTTGGATTCAATCCCCAGTACCAAGAAAAAAATAAAAACAGGCAACCAAGGCACAGAATGTTTAAGCCCCTTCTCAAAGCCACATTATATGTGGCAGAGAAAGGAATTCAAACCCAGGCGCTCTGCACAGATAGGGCAGAGGAACTAAAGCGCCACTGAGACTTGCTTATGAATGGTGCATACAATAAAACATGTTCTTCTAAAATAAACATATACTTATACCAAGTGCTGTGTGCATGGATGTTTGTGTTACTTTGAATCTCGCTATGATGTATAATTACAATGTACCGATAAAAGTATAAAAATAAAATAAAATAAAATCTATACAAAGATCCGAAATCAAAAAAACCAACACAGTATGTTTAGATTGGTACCATTATTGTGAACTTTTTTTTTTTTTTTTTTTGCCGATACTGGGAATTGAACCCAGAGGCATTCTACCTCTAAGCTACACTCCCAGGCCTATTGTTAAATTTTTATTTTGAAACAGGGTCTCACTAGGTTGATGAGAGTCTCACTACTTGCTGAGGCTGTTCTGGAATCTGTGATCCTTCTGTCTCAGCTTCAAAAGTACTGGGATTACAGGCGTGCACCACCATGCCTGGCTTCAATGTGACCTTTAAACCAGGAACCTCCTGGACAATTCTAATGTTACATATTCTGTCACAAGGACCCTACTAGACACTTAGATGCCCAAGGCTCTAATCCCAGGGGAAATTCAAAGTGTTTTTGATTGTCCTTTTAGAAGATTTCTGCACTGTAAAAACTCTCTTATTGCACCAAAAATACTATAATAAAAGTGATAATTCCTGAAAACTATTACAAGGCTCACAAAGAGAGTTCTCACATCATTGCCTACACAGGAAGGCATTATGCTAAGAGCAACTCACTGCTGAGAAAACAAATCACTTTCTCTAAAACAAAAAGAGGGAACTTTCCACGCAGGCATATGCTCATGCCGCCACTGAGAAGCAGGGAGGAGAGGAGGCCTTCAGGACTGCACGGTCCCATATGGGAGCCCTGGCCACAGGGGCTTAAAGGAAGCACACGGAGTACACGCAGGACTTCCACCACCTCTGCGGAAAAGAAGGTAGAATGTCTCTAAAGATTTTATTTGGATTACATGTTAAAATGATATTTGGGACATACTGGATTACATGAAATCCATGGATACATAAATATATATATTTACAATACATACATATATGCAATATGTATGTATGTATGTATATATGTGTGTGGTGGGGCAGTATTGAGTTTTGAACCCAGGTGTACTCTATCACTGAGCTACACCCCCCAGCCCTTTTGTTCTTTATTTCATGAAAGGGTCCTCAGTTTCCTGAGCAGCTGGGATAACAGGCATGTGCCACCATGCCCAGCTAAACAAATTATTAAAGTTAATTTCACCTGTCTCTTTTCACTGTTTGATGATTATAACTAGAAAAGTTAAAAGTAAAGCCAGGCATGGTGGCACATGCTTGTAATCCCAGTAATTGGGAGGCTGAGAGAGGAGGATCTCAGGTTCAAGACCAGCCTCAGTAACTTAGTGAGGCCCTCAGCAACTTAGTGAGACCCTGTTTCAAAATAAAAAAAAATACAATAGGGCTGGGGGTATAGCTCAGAGATAGAATGCCTCTGGGTTCAATCCCCGGTGCCACAAACAAAACAAAACCAGAAAAAAAAAGAAAAAGTTAAAAGCATCTATGTGACTTACTAGCATTATATTTCTACTGGCAAACACTAGAAAAAAGCTGGAAAAAGCATTGGAGAGAAAAAATGGCCCTTCTCTGGCATACCTAAGACATGTTGCTCCAAAGACTTGCGTGGCAGCCTGGAGTCTACTTGGTGACCATTTCGTGGCATACTACCTACTAATGCTCCTGCCCCAAGTATAGCACTTTGGTCAAACTTACTTTCTTCCTGTTCTGTACTTTCCTCATTCCCACAAATTGGAGGAACTTGATTTATTTTATTTTCTCTCTTTTTCTGTTCAAGAGGCGGCAGATTCAGTGGGAAGAGGGGAGGGTTTTTATGACGCCAGGTGGTTCCCTGGCCGATTCATTGCTTTAGCTCTGGAGATGGTAAGGCCCACAACTCCAGGGTGTAGGCCTAAGGCCTTGGCTTGGACTTAGTACTTTGTGCATATGTCATTGTCAACATGACTTACATTATGATGTGAGACTATAATGCGCCAATAAAAGCATATTAAAAAAAGATACATGAAAGATAGGAATGTTTCCCAGTTTTTCAGAGGGAGCCAAGTGAAGGGGGCATACAGCATATACAGAGAAGAGAAAATTTTCATTTTCATTTTAGGTATTACTATCTCTGAGAAACATATTTTCAACCTGGAAATATAGTACTCCCTCCAATGACCACGAGCACTTCCCAAGTAACAGGACTTTTGGACTTCCTCCTAAATTTTATACCCACTTACTCTATCGCGTAATATACTAACACAAGCAAAAATGTAATTTTTTTTTTTCTGGTGCTGGGGATTGAACATAGGAGCACTCTACCACTGAGCTACACCTCCAGCAGCCCTTTTTTATTTTTTTTATTTTGAGACAGGGTCTCGCTCAGTTGCCCAGGCTGGGCCCTAAACCTGCAATCCTTCTGCCTCAACCTCCTGAATAGGTGATATTACAGGCATGGGTCAACTTTCTAACTTCATGGCTAATTCTCTAAAAGAGAATGTTCCATTGGGCACACAGTCCCAAATACCCAAATCGCTCATTTAAAATATTATTGGAAGCCAGGTGTGGTGATGCACACCTACAATCCTGGTACTTGGGAGACTGACAGAGAAAGATCACAGGTTTAAGACTAGCCTCAGCAGTTTGGTGAGTCTCTCAACAACATGGCGAGACCCTGTTTCAAAATAAAAAATAAACTGGGCCTGGTGACACACCTGTAATCCCAGTACTTGGGAGGCTGAGACAGGAGCATCACAGGTTTGAGGCCAGCCTCATAAAGTTAGTAAGGCCCTCTGCAACTAAGTAAGACCCTGTTTCAAAATAAAAAATAAAATAGGGCTGGAGTGTAACTCAGAGGGAGAATCCCCCCGGGTCCAATCCCCAGTGCCATAAAATAAAATAATGTTATTGGAGAAGGCACCTGTACGGGCATGAGTCTATTGGTCTACATGTGAGGCTCCAGAATTAATTTTCACAAACTTCTGATCAGAAGCAAGTAGTCAACAAAACACGTCATGAATAGAACTTGTTTGCTCAGATCATCAATGATGTAAACCCACTGCCAAATGGAAAATAAGGAAAGTAAAAATCTTTTACACAGTAAGTTTAGAAGAATATTTTTAAAGAAGTCCTCCTAACGAGGTGTTTGTTGAAAGCCCAGAAATCAGCATGTTTTCATTTCTTTCTGGGCTGGGTTTTGAAGGTCACAGCATTCACAACAGATGTGGCCTGGTTTGAACCAGAAAGGTCTGCATGGCTAAGAATGGTTAGTGTACAAATACAACAGCTGAGACCCTGTAGCAGCAACAGTTGGTGGGCTCCCGCCCAGCAGGACAGGCCCCTGGCCCTGCCACAGCAGAAGCATCCCTTCCAGGCAAGCTGCCTAGGAGTGGGACCAGCCGCGTACACGCCGCACTACGGTGGTCACACAGCCGTCCTGGCAAAGACATCATCACGCCAAGAGCGCAGGAAGACCCAGGTCACATATCTAAGTAGCAAAACAAGATGCACTATCATTTTCCTGGAGCAAATGAAATAATGAACCATTATTTGCTGGCAACAGTCTTGAGGCCGTGGAACTGATCAATAATCATATTATCACACATCTAGGCATTTCCATGATAAATTCTTTTTTTAACAACATTTATTGCTTTTACTGATTATAAAAGCAATAAATATCCAGGATAGAAGAACATTAGGCAAAGTACATTAGCAAGCAGAGTACATTAAATAGACAAGGGAGTACATAAAAAGCATAAACAAGAAAATAAAAATAGCCAGAGCCCCTGATCAAATTTCAGTGTTATCTTCCTCCTCTATTCCAATAATCCATAAGCTCATTTTTCAAATGCATGGTGAATCGTTCAAAAAAGAGTCTGTGCCAAATGATTAAACCACAAAGTGAAAGAATATATAAAAGTAAAACTAACTTCCATAAAATTTCTTCAAAGTAGCGCCACTACCAGGCCACATGGGATGACTGTGCTGGCCACTTCAAGGTCTCACATGATCTCAAGTGAACAGTTCACTTCTCTTCTTGAGTCAACCAAGAGCGAATGGGGCAAGTTGAGAGCCAAATATAAGGAGCCCACAGGACTAGCATCTTTACTTTTGTCAATCAGTTACCAATATTTAGAAATGGAAAAAAACACATAAGGACCCAGACCTCAGTCTCCTGGTTGAAAGTCCTCATATTACCAAGCCGTCCCACACCATATGGTCACCGTTGGCTCGTATGTGCAGTTATGTGCACCTTCACTAGCTTTCCCTCCACTTGCACGCTGAACAGCCCCAATTCTCTCCCAAGTGGAATACCAGGTATCAGCTGCCAGCTGTCCCCCTCCGAGGCTCAATTAAGCCCTTTTGGTTATCAACAGTGGCCAGGCATGGTGGTACACACTTTAATCTCAGGACTTAGGAGGCCGAGACAGGAGGAACACAGGTGCAAGGGCAGAACACCATAATTTAGTGAGGATCTATTTCAAAGTAAAAACTAAAATAGGGCTGGGGTTGGAGCTCAGAGGTGGTTGGCCCTGAGTCCAATCCCCAGTTACCAAAGGGGGGAAAAAAGATAGGAAATAATTATAACAGTACACTGGTCTTAGAAATTGAAAATTTACTCTGTGCTTTAATCTTCACAATAACCCTTCAAAGTTTTAT
This sequence comes from Glis glis, assembly GCA_004027185.1. Lineage (NCBI taxonomy): Eukaryota > Metazoa > Chordata > Mammalia > Rodentia > Gliridae > Glis > Glis glis. The sequence continues at coordinate 11,167 of PVJS01005794.1, forward strand.
TCTGCTGTAGGACATTAACCAGTGTTGCATATAACCTGGCCATCGTATTCTGATATTCTTTTTTAGCCTATGGATACCCAGTTCCTCAAAATGGTCTTTAAATCAGCTTTACTCTGTTATTGTTTTTTTTGTTTTACTAATAATGTGAATCTGATTCATTTTATTTGTACAAGAGCCATGTTTTTAACTTTTTGAAAATTGTGATTTTAAACTGCGGTGACTTAAACCACTCTCCCAAAAGCTTTGAAATTCAGGTCTACTACTTTCCACTCCTCCATTCCAAACTTCCGCACTCAGAATAAAAGCTACAGAAAATCAAAATTAAATTCAATGGTCCAATCTCATTAGGTAGGAAAAGCTTAACATATCACGAACTCAAGGCATCTGTCTTAACATCAAAGATTTCTGGGGATGCAAAAATACCATAATAATCCTTAATCAAAACAGGCAATTTAGGGGCAGGCATTGGAGGAGATCTAATTCCACCAGCAGTGCTTCATGGATTACAAAATGGCCTTGAAGCCATCTTACATGCCCTAGGAAGGAAAGTATCTACTTAGCAACTGGCAATGTTCTGTGTATTACCCATTTAAGGGCAGTATATTTACATTATAAAAATTCTTAATACAAATGAGATCTGCTATGCTCCCCAAATTATTCTCCCAATTTCTCTAGATACACTCTGAACAACCAAAGCCTACACCGTTTCAACCATTAACCCATACACATCTCGATCAATTGTGGAAAAGATCCCATCAGGTTAAAAGAGATCCCGCCAGCCCTTGCAACTGGAGAGAGATGGTGAACAAGAAAACAGCAGGAGAAGCAGGCACCCCAAAGACAAGGTCGCTACACAAGCCGCAGATGAGGCTTGACTCAAGTCTGAAGGTAAGAACAGCAGCTCCACGCAGATGCATGTGACAAAGTCATACCACATGAAGATTCTAGATTCAAGGTGTGAGGGAGACATTCTCTCCTGCCATAGTGGCAGTCAGAAAGGGCTGGCTCCTCTCCTGCTCACACTCAGTGGGGGCCTTTTTTGATGTCTATAAGGCAAACAAGGAGCATTGTTGACACCATGTGCAGAGCCTCAGCCCAAGGCAGGTAGGACTCCAGGATCAGAGCCATCGCCTGCTGAGCTGGCCTGGTCCTCTCCCCAGGAAAACCAGTTTCCAGAAAAGGAAACCAAGCAGATGATAAGCAGACATTTACAATGCTTTGGAATTGGCTCTCAGGAAAAGTACCACTTGAAAGTGAAGAATCCTCAAAGGGCCCTGGGGTCCCTTGCAGGAAACATAGGGTCCTTCCCAGCAAAAACAAAGGGGGGGGATTAAGGCTTCAAAAGAGAACCATCAGAGGGGAAGAACAAAATAAGTGGAGTGGCTCCATCCAGGTTTTTTTTTTGGGGGGGGGGAGTAGTACTAGGAATTGAACCCAGGGACATTTTACCTCCATGCTACACCCCCAGCGTTTTTTTTTTTTTACTATTTTTTGTTGTTGTTTTATTTTGAAACAAGGTCTCCCTAGGTTGCTGAGACTCTCACTATGTTGCTGAGGCTGTTCTCGAACCTGCAATCCTCCTGTCTCAGCCTCCTAAGTACTGGGATTACAGGTGTGTGTCACCACACTCAGCTCGCTCCATCCAATTTTAAGACTTGAACATAGTGAAGTAACTCGGAATGGGCAGAGAGACAGACCCATAGACCAATGGAAGAGAAAGGAGAACCCAGAAAGACAGCAACACTGAATGGCCAACTGGTTTTTGACAAAAATACAGGAAGGAGCATTCGGTGGAGGAAGGAAAGTCTTCTCAACAAATGGGTATCCACAGGCAAAAATACATATTGCAGGTTTGAGGCCTCAGCAACTTAGCCAGACCCTGTTTCATAAAAAAAAAAAAAAAGGGCTGAGGATGTAGCTCAGAGGAAGAATGCTCCCAGTGCAATTCCCAGCACCACACACACAAAAAAAGGACACACTCTGTATGATTCCATGCATATAATATTCTCAAAATGACCAGATTTTAGACAGGTAAAACAGATTACTGGATTTCAAGATTTGGAGGTACAGGAGGTCATGCAATTTTAGAGGGGCCGAATGAGAGAGGTGGTGGTAGTGATGGAATGATTTTGACTCTGGACGCCAGTGGTAGTTACACAAGACAGGAGATAAAATATCAAATAAAAATAAGCATGCATTGTACCAGTGTCTAAATCCTGGTTGTGATGCCGCACAATAACTATGGAAGATGGGATGAATGGAGGAAACAAGGTCGAAGGTATATGGGGGTTCTCTGTACGACTGTCTTCCTGTGAATCTATGATTATTTCGAAATCAAGTTATCTGCATGTATACTTAAAAGATATACATATCTGTAGATAGAGACATGGATATGGATATATTGACCATCCCCAACACAATCTTTTGACTTTATGATGATGAGAAAGTAATATGCACTCAATAGAAATCATGTTTAGGATTTTAAATTTTGAGTTTTACCCAGGCTAGTGATGTGCTGTGAGTTGTTCTCTTGAGATGCTGGGAGACATCAGCAAGCACAGCACTCTCAGCCAATCACGTGGGGAAATAACTGATACTCTGCAGTGCGCGGTGGTACCAAGCAAGCTGGGGTATTTGGTAGGATGGGTGAATTAAATGCACTTCCCATTTAGGATATTTTCAACTAACAATGCATTTATGTGGACATAACCTCATCATAAGTAGAGGAGCATCTATCTATCAATCTATATCTATCTATCTACCTACCTACCTACCTACCTACCTACCTATCCATCCATCCATCTACATAAAAGCCAGGCATGGTGGTGCATGCCTATAATTCCAGTACTTGGGTACCTGAGACAGGAGGACCACAGGTTCGAGGCCAGCCTCAGAAACTCAGCGAGGCCCTCAGCAACTTAGTGATACCCTGATTCAAAATAAAAAATAAAAGAGATGAGAGTATAGCTCAAAGCTAGAACACCCCTGGGTTCGATACCCAGTGCCAAAAAGATATATATGAAAAATAGATATGTGATTATTTATATATTCTACAGATGGTCTAACAGCAGCAAACACAGCACCATTTTTGCCTTCTATCCAATCCATTTTGATAACTCCACATGGAAACAAGGAAATAATACCAGGAGAAGTATATACTTAAATGAACAGGAATAATGGGATAATTTTCCCACTTCTTTTGTTCCACCAAAAATTAACATACACATCTTACTGACAGTAGTAAGACCAAGAGGAAGAGGGGAGGGGAGCTAATGAAACTCAGCAACTTCTTAGAAAGATACCCCCACAGATAATCAGATAAAGAAAACTAATGCTCCAACAGAAATTCTAAAAAGTAAAAAAAAAAAGACCACCTCACTTTAAATGTGTAATTTCCTGTTGATAATCTGATAAGATACTGGGAAGTGAAACAAAAGTGTGTTGCCACACCTCCCCAGGCCTTTTGAACAATGTGCCAACTAAAGGGTAGGTTATATAATTCCTACAACAAAGGCAAGTCATGAAAAGAAAGGACACAAAAATACGCAGTCCTAAATATTCAACATAGGTAGAATACTGAATGGTTCTAATGCTGGGACAGGTTACTAAACCAACACCTCCAAATTAATCATTCACATCTGCCCACTCCCCCACAAACCCCCTCCTCAAATCATCCTTCAAACTTCCATTTCCAATTTTCAAGTCATTCCAATTAAACCATTATTTCCATAACTCCAAGATTCAGGCTGGCACCTTTATATAGTTCTTAGGAACAGAAAATATATTTCTATGATTAAATAACTATGTATTACGCATCTGTGTGCCAGACATCATACTAACTCACAAGGAAATTTTTAAAATAAAGTAGAGCCGGGCGTGGTGGCACACGGGAGGCGGAGACTGGAGGATCCGGGTTGGCGGCCAGTCTCAGCTCGCGCACGTTCTCTCTCTCTCTCTCTCTCTCTCTCTCTCTCTCTCTCTCCCCCTGTCTCTCTCTCTCTCTCTCTACTTAGTGAGGCCCTCCGCAACTTCGTGAGACCGGGTTTCAAAATAAAGTATAAAAAAAATAGAGCCCGGGGCGTAGCGCGGAGGTAGAACGCCCCTGGGTTCAATCTCCGGTACTGCAAAATAAATAAATAAATAAATAAATAAATAAATAAATAAAATAAAGTAGAGCTGGGAGCCTATTAGAGGAACATATATATATATATATATATATATATAATATACATATAAAAGCCAGGTGTGGTGATGGTGCATGCCTGTAGGAGGCTGAGAAAGGAGGATCATAGGTTAGAGGCCAGCCTCAGCCATATAGGGAGACCCTCAGCAACTTAATGACACCCTGTTTCAAAATAACAAATAAAATTGGGCTTGGGATCTAGCTTAGAGATAAACCTGAGTTCCATCCCAAGTACCAAAAAATAAAGTAAAATAGGGCTGGAGATGTAGCTCAGTGGCATGTGGCTAGCTTGTGTGAACCCCAGCATGGCCAATACAAAGAACCAAAATAAACTGACATAACCATAATTAATTACCTAACCAAAATACCAATTTCACTTTGAAGTATGAAATTAGAGGAAACGGAACTAGAAATTTGATTTTGCCTTTCATATGTCACATTGTTGCTTAGAATATAAACGGTAGGGGAGCCTGATGCACAGACAGAGCTCTGGAAGCCCAGTGTGAATAGCAGCAGGTGTGCCGCATGCCCATCTCGCACCTGTTGCCCAGCCTTGCCCGAGACCTGCTCCCTCCGCAGATCAGAAGTCATTCAGTCTCTGCATCTTCCTCCCACCACCCAGCTGCGCGCTCTGCTACGGTTGGAACATGTCTCCAGCGTTCACATGTTGAAGCTTAATGCCGGTGCTGAGGTGTGGGGCAGTGTTGCCTAATGGGAGGTGCTAGATGGTGGGCAGGCCACCGTGTGAATGGACAGGTGTCATTGTCTTGGGAGTCAGTTTGCTATTGGAAGATTAACCTTATAAAAGCATTAGTTAAGCCCCTTTGGTCTGCGTCCTCTATGCACGTGGGTCTCTCTCTTTCTCTCTTAGACCACCCCCGTCTCTTTTCCCTTCTGCCATGGGAAGGAAGCAGGGCAGAGGACCTGAGAACAAGAAGGAATAAAAGAAACCATCTATATATGGATGGTTAATAAAAACAGGGAAGGTTAATAAGATAAAAGGGTAATAATGACCAAGCAAAGACTATGGAAATAAAACAAAACTTTCAGCCCCATCTGTGGGCCCCATTCTGAGGACAACCTAAATGAATTCCAAGTGTGCTGAAAGGGAAAGGATAGAGGAGGGGCAGACAGGTGCCTCCAGGAGACTACAGCCCACCAGCCCCAGGAGGGTAAGGTCCACCAGCCGCAAGAGAACAATTCAAATTAAGGCTTCAAACTGGGCAAAACACGTTGGGTTCCCAAGACCCAATTCTGACCAATAAGAAAAGCAGATGGAGAACCATGGAAGGGATAAAAGCTCACCTCCCAAGAGCTTCCACAACTACTCCCTTCCCCTCTGCCCTGTGCAGGAGCTAGTCTATTTTCTATATTTCCTTGGTTTACCAATAAACATTCAAATTCCTATACCCTTCATTAGTCCATGGACTTGATTCATCAAAATCCAGTAATAAAAGGAGACACCCTGTATCAAGAAGACACCGCCAGAAAGAAAGGCATCATTAGCTGTGTGCCCTTCAGTCTCCCACCTGCCGGCCTCCAGATCCTTGAATAGTACATTTCATGAACTGCGCGGCCTGTGGAATTCTGTTATAACAGCACAAAGCAGCCTCAGACCAGCCTCAAGGGAAGCTGCCTAACTCCACAGGACCCCTGAGTGGGCCCAACTGGTCTGCCCCCTTTCAGCTGCTATGAATGCCACATCACACAGCTGCATCTTGCCACCCGGAGGGAAACCACGCTGAGGGCAAAACGGATACACAGATGACACAGCCAGAAACAACCCAGGTTCCTAGGAAGCTGGCTGGCCACGGATAACCAGGAAATACACCACCTCTGGAGTTCTAGTATGTACGCTAACTACTTCCTTTATTTTCTCATTGCTCTATGTTGGGTCCTTCTTCCTTGCCATTGAGAACACTCCAAGTGATGCATAACTCTTGCTCAGATGGAAGACCTAAGCAGGTGGTAGTCTCTGGAGGATTGATCGGGGTAGTCTCTGGGGGTTTTAAGAGGAAGAAGGTGACTTGTCCAGGCATTTCCTGACTTAAAATATGCAAGAAAGGTGTTAAATATGAAGAACAAGACACAAAAATGGCCCTAACATACACTGGTTCTCTTCTTGATTTTTAATAGGTATATAATATTCTATCACAGGATCAAGCCCCACACACAGCTGATATGGTAGCTTTTTGAGAGTTAAAAGAGAGTTCCCTTCCTCTGGACCCTTTCTGCCATCTTCCAGGATAAAGCCCAATAACTTTATTAATCAGTTAAAAAGTGACTGTAGCGAAGGGCACATCTTTGGATTTGTAGACATCTTTACAGCTGGAGAAGCCACTGTATGCTTGAACTCATCATCAGATCTCAAACGGTTATCAATATAATCAGATCTGATGACACTCTTTTACTTAAAGTACTGAAACAACGCAGGGCGCCATTCTGCAGTCATGGGGAACAGTAACCAACTCTCCAATAGCCCCAGAGACCAGCCAGTGACCAGGAGCAGCAACACACAGTCATTCCAGCTAACAAAGACGCAAGACTGAAGGGTAAAATTTGGTGCAAATTTATTACGCTTGGTTAAATTTACAATGTAGTTGAAAATGCAAGAAGTTAAATAATGCTGTTAGACAATCACCAGAGAGATGTCTGATTAAGTGCCTAGCAAATAGAATAGACAATAAATTAAAATTACGAGCAAGAAAAACAGACCTAAAGAGATCACAGGTAAAATACTTAAATAATCAAGGCCAACCCAGCAGAAACGAGTTGACAAATCTAATTGGCTAAGTTATAGTGGCCGGTGTCTTGAAATTGGATAAGACTTCAAAAGCCTCTAGCTGCATTTTCCCAAGACTGGGAGTAATCCATAAATAGCGATCAGCGTGAGATTCCAGCTGCCTTCGATGTACAGGTTCTCTCCCAGTGTTATTTTAATTTTTTGTCTTACCGGGGATTGAATCCAGGGGCCTTCTACCTCTGAGCTACACTCCCAGCCCTAATTTATTTTTTATTTTGAAACAAGGTCTCACTAAATTGTGGGGGCCTCACTAAGTTGCTGAGACTGTCCTCAAACATGCAATCTTCCTGTCTCAGCCTCCCAACTGCTGAGGTTACAAGCGTGTGCCACCACACCCGTCTCCGATGTTATTTAATCACTCTGTGCCCACCATGTGCTCTGGATATGGCAACCCTCCTCAGTGGTGTCACAGCCGGGATGGTGGGTGGCATTGAAGTGGAAAGAAGGGGCAGGCGGAGGCTTCCAGGGGTGCGGGTGATACTATTTCTTGCTCTAGGGGCTGGCTAGTCTGTGATCGTTCATCCAGCTGTTCACCAACACGTGTGCACTTTTCCATATGCAACTCCATAAAAATTAACCAAAAACCCCACTGCCCATCCAAGTGCTTATATTCTAGGAGGAGGAAGGGGAGCGAGAGACAACAAACAAGATAAATTAAAGTAAAATATATAGAATGCTAAATGGCAGTCAGGAGGAAAGATAAATAAAGCAGGAAGAAGAGACAGGACAAGTAGAGACTGGGCTGTAATTTGCCATAGAGCAGCCAAAGAAGATTTTTAGGAAAATGTGCATTTGAAGCCAGGTGCCAATACCTGGGAGGCTCAGTCAGGAGGATTGCAGGTTCAAGGCCAGCCTCAGCAATTTAGCCGGACCCTAAGCAATGGTGCATGCCTGTAATCCCAGTATTTAGAAAGCTGAGACAGGAGGATTTAAGAATGGAGTACAGCCTCAGCAATTTAGCAAGGTCCTGTTTCAAAATTTAAAAAGGGCTGGGGTTGTAGCTTGGAGGTAGAATAACCCTGGTTCGGGAGGGAGGGAGGGGCATTTGGAGGGTTACTGAAGGCAACGGGTTTCCTCCTGTCTGTGAAGGCAAATATCCACAAAATAATTAAGAGCAAGCCATGTGGATGTCTGAGAAAAGACCATTCCAGGGAAAGAAAGAGCAATTCCAGCAGTCCCTCCCTACCTGCGAGTTCACTTTCCATGTTTTCAGCTGCATGTGGTCAACTGTAGTCTGAAAATATTAAATGGAAAATTCTAGAAATAAATAATTCACAAGTATTAAATAACTTTCATTACAGCATTATTCTATTATTATTCTATTTTATTATTAGTCATTGTGAATCTCTTATTATGTCTAATTGATAAATGTTATCAGAGTTAAATATATATACAAAAAACATAATATATGTAGGGTTTGGGACTAGCTGAGGTTTTAGACATCCACTGGGGGTTGTGGAACATATTCCCAGCGGATAAGGGGCATTACTACACAAAATGCTGAAGCAGAAGGTGACTGGGGAGGTGAGGCACAGCCAGGAGGGGTCCTCCCGGACAGGGTGTAGGAGCAGAGTGAGCCAGGGGTCCAGCAGAGGCCAGATAGGTGCTGGGGACCGATGCCCCAGGTGCTGGGGGCCCAGCGAGAACGCCTACGTGAGAAGAGGCATGTTGGTCCCGGAGGGGCAAGACCTGACTTCACAGACAGGAGGAAACCCTTTGCCTTCGATAACCCAGGTCACCATTTACATGGACGGTACTGCGCACAGGACGGGGCCACGCAAGCAGGCTCCCCATGTAAACTCTTCTCATTCAGCCACCATTTGTCCACTTACTTGATAAGTGAGACTCAGAGAACCAGCACCAAAGCGCGTGCTTTCCCACATCAAGTTTCTCTTACCCCTCCCACAGTAATTGCTTTTGTAATTCAGCAAAAGGGTGGGGTTTCCACTGTCCTTGATTTATTCACTCTGCAAGTATTTCTGGAGCCCCCAAGATGGGTCCACTGGGGGTGAGGTAGACAGATGGGAGGCGCTGGCCCTCAGGGTCAGCAGAGCCACAGGGATTCAAGGGCCTCAGAGCGATGACAGCCGAGGGACAGGACGGAGAGGGACATGGAGTATGAGCTGGAGGATCAAGGAGGCTTCCTGGAGGAAGTGATCCCCAAGGTGAGGCCCAAAGACAAAGGGCAGGGTGCAGGGGAACCAGAAAAACAACAAACAGTGATCCAAGAGCTGGATCAAGCTGTAGCCCACAGAACTTAGTGAACTGCACCATGGATGAGTCCGTCTTCCCATGAATGGCTGTTACCTGGCATGACTACCAAGGAGTAAACCTCCCATTCAAATCCCACTGATTTGACCCAGGTGTGGTGGTTGCACACCTGTAATCCCACTACTTGGGAGGCTAAAACAGGAGGATCACAGGTTCGCAGCCTGTGGGAGATTAGGCTGGTCTTGTCTTAAAAACAAGTTTGCCCTGGGCCCAGTGGTACATGCCTATAATCCCAGCAACTCGCCTGTAATCCCAGTAACAGCAGAGGCTGAGACAGGAGGATAACAGGTTCAAGGCCAGGATGGGCAATTTAGAGAGACACTGTGTCAAAATAAAAAAATTAAAGGGCTGGGAATGTAGCTCCGTGGTAGAGTGCCCCTGGCTCCAATCCCCAGTACTACAAATGTAAACAAAGAGTTTGCTATACCAATGTAAAAGAAAAATAACTAGTGGTTTAAGAAGCCAGATCAATACACTCCAGGCAGCTAAACAAGCAAATGGTGATGTGCCAACACAAGAGCTCGGGGAGCAGGAGAGGGTTCAGCTGAAGGTTGGGTGGCTCTGCACCTCCTAGGACATATCAGCAGCATCTTTGGCCTTGATACACTAGAGGCCATTAGCAAGACCCCCCCCCATGACAAAACCCGATGTTTCCAGTTATTACCAAATGTCCCCTGGGTAGCAGCATCACCCCAGTTGAGAAACACTGCCAGAGAAGAGGAACAACGGGCTTTTCAGAGTTCAGAAGGAAGATGAGCTAGAAAAGAGGCAAGAAAGTAGGGAATCTGCTGCTCCCAGGGCCCCAAGACACATTCCAATCACTAATCATGGACCCGTATGACCGATACTCAGAGAAACCCAAGCCAGTCGATAGCCCTGCTTTTCAAATACAATGTTGGTTGTTTGTCCCCTTTTAACGTAAGAACCAAACTCAAAATTCACTGGGTGCCTCACAGTTCAATGACTGTTCAAAGTCGAGAGCGTTGAGCTCCACACTTCTGCTGCAAATGGGAACAGGTGAGCAGAGGGCAGGGCACCAGGCCAGAACAGTAAGCAAGCCTGCTGGAGCCGGGTTCCACTCAGCCAGCTCCTCAACCTGCCCTGGGGCCACAGGCCACTTCAAGCCCTCTGCTTTCCAGAGACCCTGTTCGTAATTCCTAAGAAAAGCTACTAAGTCAGGACAAGCTACTAACAGGAAGGTGGAAAGCAGGCTGCACTCGGAGACACACAATTCCTGAGCTTGAAGCCGGCCGTGGTGGTGCACACCTGTAATCCCAGTACTTGGGAGGCTGAAACAGGAGGATCGCAGGTTCGCCGCCAGCCTCAGCTACTCAGTGAGGCCCTCCGCAACTTAGACCCTGTTTCAAAATAAAGAATAAAATAGGGCTGGGGTATAGCTCAGAGGTAAAATGCCACTGGGTTCGAGTCCCAATAAAACACACACACACACACACACACACACACATACACACCACGAATTCCTGAGTTTGTTTCAAAGCAACAGAGATACAGGCAAAAATTCTACTGTCTATGCTTTCCGCTCGCCCTCAATAACCAATGCAAAACAACTAAAGGAGAGTGTCAAAACATCACAGTCTTCCACTCTTCTAACACACTGAAGCCAAACGTATTAAAATGGGTACAAGCTGTGGATCTATGCCTTCTAAGTGCGGTGCAAGTCCACCTAGCACTTTCCATTTATGCTGTGCTCCGTGACAGCTGGCCAATGTGCACAGGACATAAGTATATGGAAGCCGGACACAATGGCACACACCTGCACGCCCAGCTACTTGGGAGGCTTACACAGGAGGATTGTGGGTTCAAAGCCAGCCTCAGGAACTTAGGGAGACACTATCTAAAAACAAAATAAAAGGGGCTGGGGATATAGCTAAGTGGTAGAGTGCACCTTGGTTCAATCCCCAGTGCTGCAAAAATTAATGAAAATTAATTAATTAACTAATTAATTAAAATAAAATGAGTAATGTTATTAACAAATTCTTCTCTAATTGTAACAGGCTAAAAAAAAAAGAGAATGAAGTTGGAGTTTCTCTATTTGCGTCAAACCAGAGTTTAATATTTTGTAACGCATGCTGAGTATCTCTCTCTCTTTTTCTTTTTTGTAGTACTGGGGATTGAACCCAGGGGTGTTCTACCTCCAAGCTATTTCTACCCCAGCTCTATTTTAATTTTTTATTTGGAAACAGAGTCTCACTAACTTGCGGAGGGTCTCACTCAGTTGCTGAGGCTGTCCTCCAACTTGTGATCCTACTGTCTCAGCCTCCCAAGTACTGGGATTACAGGTGTGCACCACCATGCCCAGATTCCCACTCTGTGTGTGTGTGTGTGTGTGTGTGTGTGTGTGTGTGTGTGTGTGTCTAAGGATTAAACTCAGGGGCTTTCTACCTCTGAGCTAGCCAATCAGTCCTTTTTATTTTTTATTCTGATACATAGTCTTGCTAGGTTGCTGATAGTCTCACTATGTTGCAGAGAATAGCCTGGAACCTGTGATCCTCCTGTCTCAGTCTCCCAAGTACTGGGATTACAAGCATGGGCCAACACGCCTGGCAAGCTGAATATCTCTTATCCAAAGCACTTGGGACCATGAGTGTTTCAGATTCTAGAGTTTTTCAGATTTGGGGATTTTGAAAACTTTACCAGTTGATCATATACCTGATCCAAAAACATTAAGTCCGAAATGCTTTGGAATCTGGAATGTTCTGAGACCATGGATTAACCTATGTGGTAGGGATGTTCAACCTGTATCTACAAAACTCCCGGCTCATTCCTCACCCACCTATTTCTCCTTCAAGTAAAGAAAGTCCAAGCCAGGCGTGATGGCGCAAACCTGTAATCCCAATACTTGGAAGGTTGAGACAGGAGGATCGCGGGTTCGAGGACAGCCTCAGCAAGTGGTGAGACTCTCATCAACCTAGTAAGACCCTGTTTCAAAATAAAAATAAGATAGGACTGGAGATGTAGCTCATAGGTAGAATGCCTCTGGGTTCAAGCCCCAGCACCACAAAAAAAAAAAAAAGAAATCCAGCATGTATCAATTGACTCAATTTTGAGGTAGAGAGCTCTCAAATTCCAATTCTGTTGCCTTCAGCCCTGAGAACTTATGTGGGCCTCAGTTTCCTCATCTGCAGAATGGGGATAACAACAGTCTGGCCCTCACAGAGCTATGGTCAGAATAACGTACTGCCTATAGGAAGCCCTCAATAAATTGTAGCCGTCACCATTATTAACAGTCTTCTTCCTTTGGACATTCAGAGATTAATCAAAAAAGGCACAAAAAAACAGCTAATATGGGCTTTAAGTTTGCGAGACAAATACTTTGCAACATAAAATGTCACAAACACTTACAGATGGTCACTAACAAAGTTTCTTTTGGGTATTTTGTTTTGTTTAGTTTAGTTTTGTTTTTGAGGTACTTGGGGTTGAACCCAGGGGCATTCTACCTCAGAACTACACCCCTATACCTTTATATTTTTATTTTGAGGCAGGTTCTCACTAAGCCCAGGTTAGCCTTGAACCTGCAATCCCCCTGCCTCAGCCACCTGAGTTGTTAGTATGACAGACATGCACCACCATGCCTGGCTCCTATTTATGGTGCTTTGACATGATTTTTCAACTTGACCACAGTGTGAAAATGATGTGCATTCAGTAGAAGACATACTGTGAGTCTGATCGGTGATCTTTTTCCAGGCTAGTGGTAAGTAGTAGGAACCTCTCTCGGGGAGCTGGGTGGGGCAGTGAGCACAATTCCCAGTCAGCCAGGCGATGGAGAGGGAATAATCGATACTTCCTCGATTATTGCAGTGCAGGGCTGACCAGCTATGGAGCTCAGGAGGTGAGGCATATAGAATGTATATTTACCTCACCAGATTTCCAACTTATGTTTATCTATCAGGCTACAACCCCATTGTATGTCAAGGAACATCTATATATAAAAATCAGACAAGAGTATCTCACTTTTTTAGCAAGATAAAAAAAAGCTTGCAGCCGGGCATGGTGGCGCACGCTTGTAATCCCAGTACTTTGGGAGGTGGAGATCGAAGGATCCAGGTTCGCGGCCAACCTCAGCTCTCTCTCTCTCTCTGTCTCTCTTTCTCTCTCTCTCTCTCTACTTAGTGAGGCTTCCGCAACTTCGTGAGACCCGGTTTCAAAATAAAGTATAAAAAATAGGGCCGGGGGTGTAGTACGGAGGTAGAACGCCCCTGGGTTCAATCCCCGGTCCGCCAAAAAAAAAAAACAGCTTGCATATGTAGTGGTGCACGCCTGTAATCCCAGTACTTGGGAGGCTGAGACAGAAGGATTGAAGGTCTGAGGACAGTCTCAGCAAGTAGTGAGACTCTCATCAACCTAGCGAGACCCTGTTTCCAAATAAAAATAAAATAGGGCTGTGAGTATAGCTCAGAGATAGAATCCCCCTGGATTCAACCCCCAGTACCCCCCCAATAAAAAAATCCCCCATACCAAAATGAAAAAAAGTTTAAGACAAGCCTGGCACAATGGCGCATGCCTATAATCCCAGTACTTGGGAGGCTGAAACAGGATCGCACTTTTGAGACCAGCTTCAGAAACTTAGCGAGACCCTAGTTCAAAATAAATAAACAAAACAAAATAGATCCTGTTTCAAAATAAAGAATAAACAAAATAGCTCAGACGTAGAATGCCCCTGGGTTCAATCCCCAGTACCAAAAAAAACCAGTTTAAGGCAAAGAAACAGGGCAGCAAAACAGTTTCTGGAGCCAACGTCACTGGAATTTTTACTTAAAAGCTTGATGCGAGCCGGGCGTGGTGGCGCACGCTTGTAATCCCAGTACTTGGGAGGCTGAGACAGGAGGATCTGGGTTCGCAGCCAGCCTCAGCTACTTAGTGAGGCCCTCTGCAACTTGGTGAGACCCTGTTTCAAAATAAAGAATAAAAAATAGGGCTGGGGGTGTAGCTCGGAGGTACAATGCCCCGGGTTCAATCCCCAGTACCGCCAATAAATAAATAAATAAATATAAAAGCTTGACAAGGACTTTTACAAGGTGGTTTAAGTGCAGGTTTGTCTTTTAGCCCTAAAATGCTGGGACCACAGGGCATGTCCTAACCCAACAACAGGAGTAGATAATGAGGACACATAAAAGTAGAGTAATAAATATGCCATTTTCTTTACAAGAAGGGATCATAATTTATTTATATGTCCACGGCCTTATGAACTTAAATAATAATAACCCAAAATGCTTATAAAACAGACTGTTTTCCCAGAGGGTAGATGATCCTCCATGTGTTCGTTTTGCTTTGTAATAAGAAATTGATCTCGCTCTTCCACCAGTTGAGACACATCCTTGATAAACAACGATATTCACTGTCAGACAACAATATGAGGACTACACGGGTAAATTATTCATAAAGAAAAGCCATGAAATTGCTATGAAATAGCACTTGAGGGGCAGAAGCCTACTTGCGCAGGGTTCAGGATGAGATCAGAACCTGGGAGCTGAGGCAGGATCCTTAACTCTGGGCAATAAACAAACCCTTCCCTAAGGAGGTAGGGAGGAAAGGGGGCAGCAAGAGGCAGGACGGTGAGGAGTCCAGAGCCCTGACCCTCGGCACTTCTGCAGCTCCACGGGATTCTGGAGGCCATCCACAGAACACACGCTCCCCCCGGGAGGACCCCCCTTCGGCGCTCAAGGCGCGGGGCGCCCACCAAAGCAGAGCTGATCAGGAGCTGCTGACCCAGCTGTGGTCAGATTTAACAGAATGAGCCCTTGCTTCTATTTATTTTTTTTCTTTATTTTAGTACTTGAGATTGAACCCAGGGGCGTTCTACCTCCAAGCTACACCCCCAGTCCTTTTTATTTTGAAATAGGGTCTCGCTAAATTGTCGAGGTCCTGTCTCAGCCTTCCAAGTACTGGGATTACAGGCCACTATGCCACCATGCACGGCTAGCCCTCACTTTTTCACTATAAAGAATTAAGTAAGCTAGCGTGGTGGTACATGCCTGTAATTAAGTAAAGAAAAAGAAGAGAGAAAAAACTCGTGTTGGTAGGAAACTAGCACACTCTCTATTTGCTTTCTGACTAAGAGTGCACAGGGCTGTGGTCGCACATCATCTTTACCATCTTATTTCTTTGCCGGTTTGCTTTTTGAGCTGTTAAGAATCCACCACCCTGCCGCCTGCAGCTGCATTTCTCTTTTGGAAAAGGGTGTTCCCTCCACTGCAGTTAGGCAGCTGAGCCAGTGGTGATGGTCCTAGCAGGGAGGCCTACTGGGAGGAGGCCAAGGGCCCTGAGCCTTCCTCTGTGCAACCCAGCAGAATCGGGGCACAAGATCCAGACCTCACCAAGTGGACATTGCTGAGTTCCTCAGGGAGAGAAGAGCAGGCTGGGGCTGCTGCTCAGCAACAGAGCCCCACTCCTAGCAGATGCCCGTCCCATGGAGTGCACAGTACTTTTGCACTAGCTTCTGGGCCATTGTCTTTTTTTCTTCCCAGAACCAACACCAATTCTCCGGTCTGTCTCTCTATTCTGTGAACTCTGTTCTGCGAGCTCTTGATAACAAAAACCTTCAATTGGCTTAAATGACCCACAGTGCATTTCTATTGTTTTCACACCAACAAACCGAAAGTGACCTTGCAAAGATAAAGATGGTGATACATTCATCAGGATTAGACCCAGGAACCAAGAACAGAAAGTGCCAAAATAAGAGTGGCACAAACAAGATGCTTCTGGCTATTTGTTTCCTCCCTGCACCTTGAGTGCAGCTCAGCAGGGTGCCTGGGATGGTGGGGCAGGCCACAGCATGGGGACTGACAAACTAGGAAAACAAACTGACAGCATGGCACCTCTGAACAAACTAGGAAAAGAAAGGAATGCCTGGGGGAAAGGAGCCATGCAGGTACATGGCTCCGCAAACACAAGACTCTCTTGTGGAAAGTAAAAGGCCCAGCCTTTCTTCAGGTACACAACTTGGAAAGCAGGGCCTGGCTGGAAGTTCAGCCCTTTGCTCATGTCCAGGGTCAGAGGCCTTTCTGTAAGAAATGATATGCAAAACAGAACACTACAGTGCTGTCCAGACTGCTTCTATCTTGCAGCTCTGCACATAGTACCAACCTCAGGATTCCAAATGGCTGCTTAAGATCTAGCCATCATGTTCACATTCCAACCAGCAGGAAAGAAGAAGAGACAAAGGATATACCCTTCTCCTTTTAAGGAAGTTTTCTGGAAGTCGCATGTCATTCCCACTTACCTCCCATCAGCCAGAACTTAAATCATAGCTAACTACAAGAAAGGCTGAAGACTGGTCTTTATTCAAGCTAGCGCTGTGTTCACCTCCAAAACTAGGGTTTCTATTATTGAAAAATAAGAGAAGACCCAGGCATGGTGGCGCACCTATAATCCCAGTACTTGGGAGGCTGAGACAAGTGGATCGCAGGTTCGCAGCCAGCCTCAATAACTTAGCGAAATTCAGCAAATTACTGAGACCCTGTTTCAAAATAAAAAGGGCTGGGGGTGTAGCTCAGAGGTAGAATGCTCTTGGGTTCAATCCCCAGTGCCCCCCCAAAAAAGAAAAATAAGAGAATTCAAAGGGCAACCTGCAGACAGTACCCAGGTTACATTAATGCAGTGGTATGTGACAAAAGGTAGGTTGTCGCTTCTCCTTGAGGTGTCCAGAAGTGTGGCAAAGTTGACATCTCACAAAATATATTAACAGCTGTAGAGCTCATCCTTCAGAAAGCCAGAGAGGTCTCACGACAAAGGAATTTAGAGATCATTCGGTTCAAATCTCTCATTTGGGTATTAATGTCTCATAACTAGACCACGTTACACAGATCTGTAACTCTCTATTTTTAAAATATGGCATTATCATTCATTTGTAACCTACCAGTCCCTTTGTTAATCATTACAACAAATGCTTTACTGCCTTTTTAACATTTAAATCACCCGTGCAATTAGCACAATGTCCAATAACAAATGGAAATGGGCACATAACTTTCGCAGGCCATTTACTAAGAGTGCGGGTGCCTCCTTGCCAGGTAATAGAGAAGGTGACCACCTTCGATGAACCAAAAATGGGGACACACGGCCTTCCACACACAGGACAACATTATCTTCTGCTCAAGCCTGAGGCCAGCATAAAAAACCTGGGTCCCTGGTTTGTTTTGTTCTATGGTGCTGGGGATTAAACCCAGGGGGGATCCTACCCCTGAGCTACACCCTCAGCTCTGTTTTATTTTTTTTACTTTGAAATAGGGTTTTACTAAGTTGCAGAGGGCCTTGCAAAATTGTTGAGACTGGCCATGAACCTGTGATCCTCCTGCCTCAGCCTCCCAATTACTGGAATTACAGGCATGTGTCACCACATCGAGCTGGGTCACTGTTTAATTACAAGTTATACTAACTTTGGGAATAATGGAATGATGCTACATTTGGGGGAGGGGATGAGACTTGGAAAAACCTGATTCTCAGATCCCAGGGAAGGGTTATTTACATAACCTGTCTCATTCTGTGTCCCCTTGCCTGGTACGTCCAAGAGATTAAAAATAGTTGTTGCTTCTAGGAATCTGTCAAAAGTCTGACAAAAATGTAACACGGTGAACCCAGAGACATGCACTGTAGTAATCTGAGAGACACTGGAGAGTCAAAACAAACAAATAACAACAACACACAAAAACATGGGCTGATGCAAGCGGAGAGGGAATCCCAGATGCTGGTATAATGCTGTTAATACACTGCTTCTAAAACCCCTGGGACCATCAGGAGAGCTCATGCTTCCCACAAGGGACCTATTCAATAAATTGTCAACAAGCTGGTGACGATACAGTCATACACTGAAGGTGCTGCAGACAATGTCCACGCATGCTTTTGCACTTTTACTACATATATAAATATGCACAAACAAAACAAGATATTACTCTGGGCTTGAGAGGGAAGAGATGTTTAGAGACTTAGCAATCCTCTAGTGTTATCCCTTTATAAGACAAAAATCTCTTAAGCAACTGTGACAAACTCTTTGCATGTGTTGAATGTGACTGCCTGGTGTATTTTGTCTATGTAAAAATTTAACATAACTCAAATTTAAAAAAAGAATTGATGACAGCGAAACTAGGAGTAGAAGCCTTTTCTAAGAAAATAATTGTATTGATAACATTGTACCTAATGGGCCATTTTTCCCCAAAGTAAATGTCTTCTGATTTTATAGAGACAGATAGGATGCACTTAACATAAATTCACGTGGCAGCCACGAAAGAAGGTGGAGGCAGGACAGTAGGCACACAAAAGGGGAATTCTATCATGAACGAGGGTTTATTATGATCTGGGGCCATTGATTGCCCAAGTGACTGACAGAAGTTCCTTGTCACAACTCCCCAAGCCTTGAGTTTTCTTCTTTTAAAATGAGATACCGTGAGCTAACCTCATAGGATTATCCTCTATAATGCACGAAATTCAACACATGGAGACTTTAACACAGCATCTGCACATAGCAAATTATCAATAACTAATAGGAATGGTCATCATTTAAGGAAAAGGCTTAAACAGATATTCAAGCACACTGATGATCAAGATACACAAGAAGGAAAAGCTGAAATGCCTATGTGCTAGATATCTCCATTTTCATACAGCCGTTGCCATCAGATTTTAAATCTCTTTGGGGCCAAAACAAAAACCTTCAGTGGACTGCATGAAATCTATGGCTCAAAGGTAAAGGGGTCAGTATGGTTACCAACAACTGGAGGGAGGGGCCTGGAGTTCCTTGGCAAGGACCCTAACTTCCAGCTCATCTTCCAGCACAGGGCTTCTCTGGGCATGGTGCAGGGACACCATCGCATCCCAGGAGAAATGGCAATTCCCAGACCACACCCAGACCAGGCGATGGCCACCATCTCATTAGAACAAGGCCTCAGGGCCTTCAGACCTGTGCTGAAGTGTGACAGGAACCCCCTTGCTGACTTACCATTTAAGCAAAAAGATTTCTCTTCACTCTTTGGTATGGAAGGAGGAGTTAGAGTCTGTAAAGAGAAGGCATTGCAACAATTTTCTAGACAGCAAATACCTTAGGTTTTGTGGGTCAAGAAGCAAAATCAAAAATATATACGTATTTATATAAACACTTAAAATGCAACCACCCAGCCGGGCATAGTGGCACACACATGTAGTCCCAGCCACATGGAGGCTGAGGCAGGAAGACCTCAAGTTCAAGGCCAACCTGGGAAACTTAATAAGAAGACCCTGTCTCAAAATAAAAACCAAAAAGGACTGGGTATGTAGCTCAGTGGTAGAGTAGCCCTGAGTTCAATCCCCAGTACTGCAAAACAATAACAATCACAATAATAATAATAAAATAAAACGCAACCACCCAAAAATGTAAAAATCATTCATAGCAGCCAAGGTGTGGTGGTGCACACCTGCAATCCCAGTACTTGGGAAGCTTGAGACCGAAGATTGCAGGTTCCAGGACAGCCTCAGCAACTTAGCAAGACCGTGTTTCAAAATAAAAATGAAAAGGGCTGGGGGTATAGCTCAGAGGTAGAATGCCCCTTGTGTCAATCTCCAGTATCAAAACAAAAAAATCAAAAATCAAAAACATTTGTAGCTAATGGACTCCACAGAGCAGGTGGCTGGCCTCATCAAACGGCATCCAGTGGAGTTCTGGGTCGGGAGGACATAGATCGGACTTACTTTCTATTTGCTGTATAAAACAAGCTAGGCCTTAGTGACCTCATTTGCAAAATGGCCATCCTAACCCCTCTGACTCAGCGAGGCTGTGGGTAGGAGTCCACAGCGAATGAACTCAGTACCCAGAAGGCTCCAGGCCTAGCTGAGCGCAATGCTGGAAAAACATGTCTCTTGGGGCTGCACCGTTTTCATGGGCTCGTGCTACTACCAGTGCTGTCTTCCCTGTGGCAGAACCCGACCCTACCAGGCCCTGTGACATGTCTGTACTTAATGGTCCTGCTTAATTTGTATTCTGAGGGCAAGTCCCCTCAAAGTTTGGCAGTAGCTTCATGGAAAACAAGAAGTTTCCAAAACATTCTTCAGAATCTCGGGTGGGTGTTCTCCATTCTGAATTAAAACTTTATGCACAGCTCAGTTTAAGATTTGCAGAAGCCGGGCGTGGTGGCACACGCATACTTGTAATCCCAGTACTTGGGAGGCTGAGACCAGGATCCGGGTTCGCGGCCAGCCTCAGCTACTTAGTAAGGCCTCCGCAAGTCAGTGAGACCCTATTCCAAAAAAAAAGAATAAAAAATAGGGTTGGAGGTGTAGCTCAGAGGTAGAATACTCCTGGGTTCAATCCCAGTACCGCAAAAAAAAAAAAAGAAAAAATGTTTGCAGAGTGCCAGCTCATTGAGAAAGATGGAAGGAGCCAGGGTTTTATGAGCTAATAGGGTACAGAAGACGTCCAGTGTCCATGGCCTCTGAAGAGGCTCTGGGAGGCTGGTCACTGCTCCAGGGATGACGTTAAGCCAGAGGATCCTGTCGGTCACAGAAGACTGACTGCATCCAGGTCGCTGTGTCTTAGTGACTCAGTATGTTTGGATGGACTAAGGTCATAGCTGGCTGGGATATGTAGAAGATGACAGGACTCACAAATTTCACTGGTGGGAATGCTAAAAGTGATGGAGCGTTTTGGGTAGACAAAATTTCCATGAAAAAATAAAAATACCCCTGCAGGTAGAATGCCCCTGGGTTCAATCCCAAGACCGCATTAAAAAAAAAAAAGAATTTGTCAAACAGCATTGCAGTCACATATTGCTTTTTAAATTAAAAATCAAACAGAAATATTAATGTATTGGCACGGGAAGATAAAAATCAAGAAAGAAACTGAGGTAATAGAGTCTTGACACTAGTTCTGCAAAGCAAGAAATTAGTATCTCCCTTATCTAACACCTTGATAGATACTATATCACTATATATTTTCCAATTATTAGTAAGAAAAACAGGCCAGAAGCTTGACTCCAATGGAAGATGGAGCTCATGTTGGGTGCTTCGTCACTGGGACGACCCAGCGGCAGTCTGCACTCCTCCCAGGTTTTTCCACAGGATTTCTTAATAGCAGGCAGCCCCCAATTCTAAATCTCTCTTTAAGTCCGTTGCCCAGTGCAAGCATTTCACCTTGTCTGCACTGGGGGGATCATTCCACACATGCAGAAAGCCACCCCACTCTGGCCTAAGGAGGCAGGATGCAGGTGGAGCTGGGGGGCTTGCTCCTTTGCAGCAGAACTGTTCCTTAGGAGACATGCAAAAAAATATGAGACAAGACGCAGAATGAGAGGTTTGGGAATGAGAACGGGCTTTTGTGTGTTGCTGTGATCTTGCCAGCTATTTAGGGAAAGCAAAGGATGAGAGAGGAGAGGAGGAAAAACTGGAGGTGAATGCACTGAGGAGGATGCCTCAGCCTCAGGAGCACTGCAGACAGCTGTGCAACCAGGAGTCCTCCGCAGACTGAGGCATGCAGGCACCGTCCTGTGTTAACTCCACTGTCCACTCAGTGCTACGCAGGAGACCCAACTATGTGCGGCAAAACAAACAGGGAACACAAGGACGACAACTTCATGTGACTCAGGGGCAAGAACAAGAGAATTGGCTTGCTGGATGTGGTGGCGCATGTCTGTCATCCCAGCGATGTGGAGGCTGAGGCAGGAGGATAGCA
>PVJS01005794.1:39682-50111 GCA_004027185.1 Glis glis
GGGGGGGGGGAGAGAGAGAGAGAGAGAGAGAGAGAGAGAGAGAGAGTGAGAGTGAGAGTTGAGGCTGGCCGCGAACCGGGATCCTCCGGTCTCCGCCTCCCAAAGTACTGGGATTACAAGCGTGCGCCACCACGCCCGGCTGACTTTCTTTTTTTTAAGAAGCCCTAGAGTTCAAACTCCAAAGACAAGTCAAGTTCACTCCACTGTCTTCCAAACACATGGTTGTATCCTCGCTGAAGGATCATGGCTATAAGAAGGAAATTAAACAGAAATATGTTATAATGGGTAATAAAAGTAGGCAACCAGGGAATTCATTGAACCCAATTTAGTTATAAATTTCCTTTAAAGTTAAGCTAAATATAAAGAAGAGGCAATTAGGTGTGTGCTTTTAGCACCGCACGGAATTACTTTCACATTCATTTCCATCTAGGCAGGACTGTGAGAATCTCCCTGTCCGACATTCTCAGTGTATTTGCAATGTTATCCCCCAATCTATTTACTCACAGGTATGCCTAAGAAAATAGAGCTGGATGAAATAATTTGGCCTTTCTTTATGAGAAAAATCGCACATCTGTAAGTTTATATTAGGATCTCACAGTGTGGTTTCAGCAACACCAACATGGGAGTCAATTTATTTCTTGGTTGAAAAGTCAAGTTACACCTGCATATGGAAATCCTTGGGGGGTAGTAAGGCAGGACAGAGGACCCGGGAACAGGAGGGATTAAAAAAGGCCATCTGTATCACCTTCTGTGAGGTGAGGGAAGTGAGCAGGGAGGTGAAAGACTGGTGGGCTCCAGAAGATCAGGGCCCAGCAGCCCACAAGATAACAATTCAAATTAAGGATTGAAATTGGGCAAAAGACACTGGTTCCCCAAGACCCAATTCTGGCCAATCATAAAAGAGCAGATGGGGAACCTCAATAAGGTTTAAAAGCCCACTTCCCAAGAGTTTCAGTGGTTATTCTCTTTCGAGGGCCCCCTCCTTGTGGGGGGGGGGAGCTTCCTTTGTCTTCTATCTTCCCTTGACTTAAAATAATTTTTCATATTTCTATTTCATGGAAAGCCACTGGACAAGAACCCAATAAGACGGAGATGCCCCTGTATCATTTTGGTACCCCGGATGGGACTTGAACCCACAAACCCAGTGAAGGAAGAATTTGGTTTCAGTAGGGAGAAGCATAAGGGGACACTGGGCATGAAAACACCCAAGGTCTCCTAGCCACCTACTCATTAGGTAAGGATTAATCCCCAGAGGGCACAGAGATCCAACCCTCTCCCAAGAATCCCAGACTTGCAGACAGCTCTGCACTGGAATTCAGGGGCCCTTAAGACCACAGAAGGAAACACTAGTTCTTGAAAATCCTGCAAAGTTCTTTCAAAAGCAGCCACTCTCAGGGTGAGGCTCTTTTTTGTATTTAACCTTATTTTCCAGGAGCTTTTCAAGGGGTTGGGTTTTATGCAAATCCCACTCTTTGGCTTCTCAGCAGTGACAGGCATTCTCCTGCTCCGAAGAGGGCTTCTTTTGTCCCCTCCACTACAGTGGACTCAGACTAGCTCCTGGCTTTTGTTTCTCTAGAGTAGTCTAGCTCTATTGTGATGCAGAGGCAGACAATGGAAGCGAAGGTGACAGTCACTGAAAGAAATAAAGCAAACCTGCTTTCAGGGACTCCTACCATGTGACTACACCTGCCATCCGCAGGGTGGGGGCAGGGGCAGGCGTTTGCAATGTTCACTTTTAGCTCAGAGAAGGATGACAAAGGAACTCTGAAATGGTAGGTAGAGGTAAAAGCAGCTGGCATTTACCAGGTAACACCTCACTCAATTTCCCTTAATGGTGTCTACAGATCAGAGATTGGCAAGGTGTGGTCTAGAGACTCCTGGGGGTCCCCAAGATACTTTCAAGAGGTAGAGGGGCCAAGCTTGGTAGCACATGCTCCAATCCTACTACTTGGGAGGCAGAGACAGGAGGATCACAGGCTTCCAGCCAGCCTCAGAAACTTAGTGAGGCCTTCAGCAACTTAGTGAGACCCTGTTTCAAAATTTAAAAAAATAAAATAGGGCTGGGGGTGTAGCTCGGAGGTAGAATGCCCCTGGGTTCAATCCCCAGTACCACCAAAAAAAAAAAAAAAAAAAAAAAAAGGAGAGGTAGAGGAGACTTTTCCAGAGACTACATTGTCTCTGGTCTGCGAGTTTCCCTGGGTTCTTATCTCCCCAAACTTTCTTTTGGGGGACACAGATGGAGTGAGCATAATGGGTTTTATTGGGTGGGTTCACCAGGAGGGACAGAGAGCTGGCTGTTCCAGGAGCAGAAAGAAAGGAGTAAGTTGGCTGCATGGTGAGCTTTTATACTGTCCAGAAACTCCACCCCTCCTCATGCACAGTGATTTTGGTCAGTACTGCTTAACACACCTTTCTAATTCACCATGTTGGATTTCCCTCTGGTGTCTAAAGCTACTATGTAAAGGAATGGAAGTCTCTGACCATAACTGTGTGGGACAATGTCCACATCTCTTCTCAGGATATCCATATCTGTTCTGTTTTCTTTCCCTGCCCTGCTCATCTCTGGCTGACTACCTAACAACATGACTTGTCACATCACAACACACTGAATGCAATGGCAGTTTTGAGAGTCCCGCAGCCTCTGCTGAGCCCCAAGTGAAGTGGGCTCTTCCTGCGAACAGTTCTTGTTTTGGTGCATAATCCCGGTTCATAAAAATGTGTCATTTATGTTAACATGCTATGGTTTTAGTATTGTTATTTAAAATGAGTTAACAGATTTTAAATTTCTCAGTTTCACATTTTTAAATGGTAAGTACTAATAGAGCACACAAAAACAAAAGTTCTTGGGGGGAGGTCTTCTGCAGTAATTTGTAAAAGTGTGAAGGAGATCTGAGATTGAAAGGTTTCAGAATCACTACTCCATGTCTTAGTCCAAATGTAACCCACCTGGTTTTGTGAGACAGGTTGGATTGGCACACAGATACATTTGTTGTATGAACTCTCTATGGGCCAAATCCAGTGTGAGTATTTATGAAATCAAAGTTTTATTGGAATGTAGCCACATCCATTCATTAATGTCTTGTCTACATCTACTTTTTGGCTACAAGGGCAGAGTTCACTAGTTATGACAGAGAAGGTATTACTGATAAGCCCAAGATATTTACTATCTGACCCTTTATAGAGAATGATGTGCTAGGTGTGGTGAAACACACCTGTGACCCCAGTACTCGGGAGGCCGAGGATCACAGGTTGGAGGCCAGTCTCAGCCACTCAGCCAGAGCCTCAGCAACTTAGGGAGACCCTGTTTCAAAAAAAAAAAAAATTAAAGGGCTGGGGGTGTGGCTACGAGATAGAATGCCCCTGGGTTCACTCCCCAGAGCCCCCACACACACACACACAAACAGACTCATGGCCCTTCATGAAATGGCCTCTTGCCTACTTAATGCAGCTGAATCTCTGTTACAGCTTCAACCTTTTTTTTCTTTTTTTTTTGGGGGGGTAGTATTGGGGATTGAACCCAAGAGCATTATACCTCGAGCCCTTTTTATTTTTTGTTTTGAAACAGGATCTTCCTAAATTGCTAAGGATGCTCTGGAATCTATGATCCTCCTGTCTTAGCCTCCCAAGTAAGGGATTTCTGGCCTGTGTCACCAAGCCCAGCTCAGCTTCAACTCTTTCTTAACCCATTATGTCCAGTCATCCCATACATAGGACACCTATAAAATTTCAAATTAAGCAACAAAGTTGCATATATGTACTTGTTGCCCGGTTTAGTATTTATAGGTGTCCTGTATCTGGGATGCTGGAACATGATGGGTTAAAGAATTAAAATGGCATTTTTGTGCCTAGGTGTCTTACATGTGTTCTTCCCTCTACCTAAAATGTGGGTCCCTCTCTCTGAAATGACATGGTTGATCCTCAAGCACCGCAGAACCATCCCCAACTCACCTCAGAAGTCACTTACTTTCAGTCCGCCTCTCAATTCCTCTCCACACACGCCAGAGCCCCAGTTCCCTTCTCCCTCCCTACCCCGGAACATGCACATCTTCTAAGACTGAGCTGTGTTCTACAGCAGACTCTCTTCTGGGAGGACTTGAGCACACCTCTCTGGGACAAGGTCCCAGCCTCTTGGGGCACTCAGTAGCACAAAGTCCAGCCACCTAATGGGCAGAAAATATGCACCGACTCTACTGGACCCTGGCTAGAAGACATCGATGATCTGAAGGCATATGCAATCAGGAGACACTTAACTGTATGAGAGCAGAACACATTAGGGAAAGGGAATAGCGTGCCAGGTCTACGGACACGTCCTGGGTAGTAAGTGGAAGCATTTGAATTTTCTCTTACATAAAATATATTATTTCCCATCACAAAACCTAATGGAAACATAAAAGTCATTTATTCTAACAAGTTTTGGATGGGTATTAAATTCAAAATTTCTCATGTATTAATCATTTCTACATCTTGCTAAATAGTTGGGCCTTAATATGACATCTACCTCTCCATAAAACTGAAACATCTGATATAATGCATGGGAAACTGCACTTTTAATATTCTTCCATTGTTCATCTTTTTTTCATTTTTATTCCAAGGAATAGCAACCAATTACTAAAAGTTCTTAGTCTCACATCATATCAACTTACAAAAAAAGCAATGGCTACAAAAAGGGCTGAGAAGATACTGAAGAAGAAAATGTACAGTATACCAAAAAATTTTAGCTGGGCGTGGTGGTACATGCTTGTAATCGCAGTACTTGTGAGGATGAGATAGGAGGATTGCAGGTTCGAGACCAGCCTCAGTAACTTAGCGAGACTCTTAGCAACCTAGCAAGACCCTGTTTCAAAACAAAAAATAAAAAGAGCTGGGGTTATAGCTCAGAGGTAGAATGCCCCTGTGTTCAATCTCCAGTAAAACACACACACACACACACACACACACACACACACACACACGCACACTTTAATATGTGCTTACACAGAAGTAGCTAACTTTTGCCATGAATATTTTCAATTCTGCTCATTTCCACAGTACAGCATATAGTAAAAGCAACTACTATCTACCCAACAACATGTGCCACCAGCTAGTCTTGTCATTCTTGTGCACTATTTCATTTAATACATCAACTTGGTGGAGCTAAGTAATTTTGTTACTCACATTGTATAGCTAAAAAAAGAAACCCGGTTGAAATCTTAACCTAAGGATGTATTGCTACTAAGTTGTCCAATGGAGACTTGAACACTGATTTGGCCAGTTCTGCGGGGCATGCAAATAAAAGGAATGCTATCTGCAACTTATATGTAACATGAAACTCTTCATCAATCCATTAACTGGCACCAAGCGTACTGAATGGGGAGCTGAATCCTTAAAGAGACACCACATGGTAGCAGAAGAAAATGCATCATTTATCATGGATCTATCAGTCACTGCACAGTGAATTTATTATTCACTAAGCATTGAAATATACTCAAAACATAGTAATATAAGCAGATATGGGTAGAATACTCATTTCATTCTCCTGACCTTATGTACACCCCACAACCTAAAATGTACTTATCTGTGACCTATGCATGATAAAAATCTTCCTTTCTGTCCCCCATCAGTAAGTTTGTTAGGAACTGGGGGTTCAAGCATAAGTCTCCTTTACTTAACATAACTCTACAGCACCTACCAGGTCTTGAGGAAGCCTCAGTGTACTTTCCAAAGCATCAACTTTTTATTGAAATATCGGTACCAACATCTGTTCTTGATAAGAGCCGAGATGGACGCCTCAGGTAAGGTACCATCTGCGTTATCAACCTTGTTGGGAAATTTTCCAGAATGTGCCCATCCACGGTATTTAAATATATTCTCATTATACAAGATTACGACAATACATGGGTTTAAACACAGCACAGCGAGCACCTTTGGTCCCTTCCACCCAATGCTGCCCCAATCCCCTGAGGGAACAGTTTCGTTCACACCTTTTTAGTCACTTTTCAAAGTAGATACACAAACATCCACAGAGATGTGCACACATATTTAGGCTGGCCCTGAAGCTTACTTATTTATAAACCACAAATGGGATCGCCCTTCATTTTGCATGCTTCAAAGTTCTGCAACTGTGTCTATCACCCAAAGTTACACTAGACGCCTTTGCATGTCAGTATGCACAGTCTTTCAACATTTGAGAGTAACTAATATTGTGCATTTCAGGCATACCAAATTTCATGTAACCAATTCCTCCATTGACAGATGACGTGGTTTTATTGGGTCTATGTAAAAACACAGCAGTTCCTTCCAGAAATCAATCATCCTCCAGCAGTTTCATCTGAGAAATGTAAAGAAACAATAACGTGCCTTTCGAGGAAGACAGCTCTGAGATCTAAAACTGTCTGGCATTGGATGCCTCATCTATTAATTTCCTTGGGGGGAAAAATCACTCTCTAGCAAAAGGCTGACAAGCTCAAACGCCAAGAGTTGGTTGTGGTTATTTGAAGAGCTCTCTTTCTGGCCAAATACTACTTAGAAGGGCATTTCAAAGAGAGCAGGAGTCAACAACCAGACACTGTGTGAGTTCTCTTAGGACGTGAACTCTATAAAGGGCATGATGCTGGCTTTACTGTAAGGTGATGGGGAGGGAGGATGAATTCATCCCTTGGTGAACCTTCGGAGCAAAACAGCCTGACTTGGGGACCCAACCTTTACATGTTTTTGTGCGTGTTTATTCAACCTGTCCATTCTTTCCTACATTTCCCTCACTGTGCTGAATTAGATGTCTAGGAGATGGAAAACAAGGCAGACAGGGTCCTGAAACAGCTGTCCTGTGTAACACATGTTCCATCAAGCACAGGACAGTGAAGCATTTACCTTTTGTCCTGGAGAGAAGCAGCAACTAACGCTCAGAGAGGCATCAGACACCGCCCCTTTGGGAGCCTCTGCTGTCTCACCTCTCTCCCTTCTTGGGTTTAGTGGCCTTGAAGACCCAGGAGGCCTCTGCCCTTCCTAGAGGTGATAGCCACCAGTCCAAGCCACCTGCCGCAAGTCAATGCCACTGCCTGGTTGGCCTAATGCCAGCATGAAGCCTGGAAAACTCTGGCTGGTCACCTAACCCAGAGGAGGGTTTGGACGGCACCCCGAGGAAGAAAAGAAACAGGAGCAGACAACCCTGGGCGGAAGAGTGAGGCTCGCAAGATGTGCCCTGCCCGCTGGTGCTGCCAGTGAAGCCCTTGCGTTCCAAAGCACTTGAGAGGAACACTGCTTAGAAATGACCACAGCTTTCCAGCTAGAAAATTATGAGAACACAAACGGAGACTCCCAAAAGGTTTTCAGGATGAAATAAATAGAAGCTCATTGAGACCTCGGTTACTCTGATCAACTAACCTCAGCGATGGGAAAAACATGCTCTAGATGTCTATGGTGTCATCCTCACAGTCATCATACTAATTTGTCCTGTTCCTTCTTAGGAGAATTATTCACCAACAATAAACGCAAAGACTAGAATTCCTGTTGGTACTTCACCAGGCCTAGGCAGGCACACACGTGAGAGACATAAATCTAATGGCAGTCGATGTCCACAATTCCAATCGCCCGTGCACTTCCTCTTTGATGCTCAAATTTCCAAAGCCACCATGGTCCTCAGCATCCTGTAGCAGAGGTTAGGTCTTCCCAGCTGCCAACCACCAGCCTCTAACTGGGTCCAAGTTTCAGCTGCTAGAAGAGAATGGCCACCTATTTTTTTACTTGATATGCTCTTCCAAAGTGAATTTCATACATGCCCCACAGTTCACATTGTAAGTCAAACTGTCATAAATATGCATCCAATCTCTATCTCTCTCTCTCTCTCTCTCTCCCTCCCTCCCTCTATAGTGGGGATTGAATCTAGGGGTGTTCTGCCTCTGAGCTACACCTGCAGCCCAATTTTACTTTTTTATGTTGAAACAGGGTCTCATTCAGTTACTGAGGCTGGTCTCAAAACTACGATATCCAGTCTCAGCCTCCCAAGTACTGAGATTACATACTTGTGCCACCACACCCAGCTGTATCCTATTTCATTGGGAATCCTTCTAGCCCAAGTAAACAAATCAGTGTGCATTTGTACACCTGTGCGAATGTGTCTGTGTGCACATATATGTATGTGTGTATGTATATATATATATATAATTTTCCACTCTATATTATAGATGATAATAAGGGAGATACTGTATGAATCATGCCCCAAACAGGTAATTCCAATCACCAAATCATCTCTGGATGGTATTAGGAATCTTGCTTACAGCAGCCCCAAATATGAATTGCAAAAATGGGTTTCTCTTAGGCTAGTAGAAAATACAGTATTCATTCCTAGAATAAAAAGTCCAGAGCAGTGAAATACTGCAGTACAAACAGTCTTCAATCCAAAGGGAAGGTGCCTGGGCCAGGTAAGGTCTGACCCACAGACGCTGGCTCCTTAAGCAAGCACAGGGCCATCTCCAAACTTCACCAACTTCATCCTCTGTCAGGTCAAAGGTCGCACTAGACATGCTCAGGTTTTTCCCCTGATGCTTTGGGAAGACAGACGGGCCAAATACGAAAATGGCAACAGGGTCAAGGTCAAGCATCCCTTTCTAAGCTTTTCTACTGACAAGACTCACACAAAATAACCCAGAAAAAGAAAGCTGGGCTGTGGCAATGTTTCCATTGACTAGGCAATGACCCAGAAACGGGGAAAGGACACAGAATTTAAAGCAGAAGCTGTCAGGGGCTCAGACAATTGAATTTTGCAAACAAGAAAGTTAAATCCTTTAGTATGGAAACAGGAGGGGGAGGTGGGATATGGGCTCCTTTCTTTGACACAGGGTTGCCTGCATCCTTGACTCAGTGAGGGGCCAGATTAGACCTCTGCAATCCACCAAAGAGCCCCAGAACAGAGGCAGAGAGGAGAGCCCTCCCTGCCGTGCAGCTAATCACCCACAAAGCTGAGATGCTGCCACAGCTGGTGGCCTCTGAGTCTCTGGAAAGATGGAGGCAGCAAGAAAAAGAGGACCTTGATGAGCTCAGGCTTTACCGAGCTCCAACTCCTCAAAGACCCCCTCTGTGCTGACAAATGCCTGGATACTGGGACCCACATTTCCTAGGTCGGTCAGCACAAAGCCATTTTTGACTTGAGGACTGAATAGAATTCTCCAGGGCAACACCTGTCTAAATCCTGGTCCCTGCCTGACCCTTGTGGATAATATAAATGTGGCCGGAAACATGGATTACCCCAAGGGATCACTGCACCCAGCATTACACACTTACCCAGCATCAAGCCTGGACTGACAACCACCTTAACAGACCTGCGGTGGAGAAAGTGATGTGGCCACAACTCATGAATGCCAGGCGCCCGTAGAGGCAGAGGCTGAGTGGGCACATCTCCAAACCATCTAATTATGGGCTTCTGCTAAGAAGCAACTTGCAGGAGCCGGTACCCAATTCCTCTTTGGGAAGCTGAACTTCCCACACCCCTATCAACATAATGGCATGTGATTAAACTGTCTTATTCTGTTAGCCGTTCAGCAGACACAGAAACAAAAAGAGTCATAATCCTACCACAAAGCTGTCATATGCTGAGGGCTATTTAACAAATTGATTTCCCAAAAAGGAGCAGGTATTGCTACATACTTCTATGCCTCCCCCACAAATGTTTCTCTAAGTGAATGCAAATTGGCCTGGGAAGAACTTGTCTAATGTGTTAATAAAAAGATCTCTATGGCCAGGGAAGCTACAAAGTCCTAGTTAAGAATAATTCATGCTTTCCTAACTCATCATGCTTTTACTTACTTTTGTATAAATATAAAAGCTTACAGTTTTCTTTTTATTGCAATCACTTGCTTGAGGGAGAAGAAAGAATATCAACCACTACTACTACTACAAAGAATATCACCCACTACCACTACTACAAAGCATATCACCCACTACCACTACTACAAAGAATATCACCCACCAC
This sequence comes from Glis glis, assembly GCA_004027185.1. Taxonomy (NCBI): domain Eukaryota; kingdom Metazoa; phylum Chordata; class Mammalia; order Rodentia; family Gliridae; genus Glis; species Glis glis. The sequence continues at coordinate 49,626 of PVJS01005794.1, forward strand.
CACTACTACAAAGAATATCACCCACCACCACCACTACTACTTCCAAGAGGGTCCCAAAGGCACATTTACTCAGGCCATGCCAGGCGCCCTGATGGACTCCCAGGTCCATTCATGGCCTTGGCAAATTCATCCAGAAGGTGGGATCCCAGCACTGCCCAGAAAAATCACCAATCACTGCTACCTGCGGACACCATGGCTATTACCCTGAGCAGGGTGACACGTGCCCACCACTGCACATCTGGGTATGTAGGTATGGGGTGAGTGACTGAGGACCGATTTAAGGTACTTAAAGGCCTTAAAGGAAATTCCAGATAAAAAAAAAAATTGGGGGGGGTATTGAAGGTTGAACCCAGAGGCATTCAACCTCTGAGCTACACGCCCAGCCCTTTTTATTTTTTATTTTGAAACAGGGCCTCACTAAGTTCCTGAGACTGGCTTCAAACCTGCAATCCTCCTGAATCAGCCCCCCAAGTACTGGTAGTATAG
>PVJS01005794.1:50211-62907 GCA_004027185.1 Glis glis
AGGGAGAGAGGGAGAGAGGGAGAGAGGGAGAGAGGGAGAGAGGAGAGAGGAGAGAGATCGCGGCATGCGCACGCTGAGGTTGGCCACAAACCCGGATCCTCCGGTCTCCGCCTCCCAAAGTACTGGGATTACAAGCGTGCACCACCACGCCCGGCTATTCAGATAAGATTTTGAAGTCAACCCATTCCCAGCATTTCTTCAAAAAATTCCCTGGGTGTTTTCCTCTCAAATGGAAAGTAACAAATACTTTGTCTCACTTCATGGTAGGCACTAACTGGTGAGCTGCACATGATTTCTTCTTCCTGGTCCTAATGGCCAACGCCTAATTCATTTTTGGTTAAGCTGCTTTGGGGGATTTCTTCATTGACTTTGTTTTGAATTGATAATGTATACATCTATTATAAAAATCCAAAGTAAAAGGTGGAACAGGATGGGCAGTGAAAACTACACCTCTTCCCTCGTCTCCCCATATCACTCAATGATACTCCTGTGTGATTCCCTTAAAAACACAGCCTCAGCCAGGCATGCTGGTGCACACCTGTAATCCCGGTACTTGGGAGGCGGAGACAGGAGGATCACAGGTTCAAGGACAGCCTCAGCTACTTAGTGAGGTACTCCACAACTTAGTGAGACCCTGTTTCAAATAAAAATAAAGAATAAAAAACAGGGTTGGGGGTGTAGCTCGGAGGTAGAATACCCCTGGGTTCGATTCCCAGTTCCAAAAAAAAAATGTAGCCTCAGCAGGGCATGCGGGTGCACGTCTGTAACCCCGGTACTTGGGAGGCTGAGACAGGAGTATCACCGGTTCAAAGCCAGCTTCAGCAACTTTGAGAGACCCTCAGCAAGTTAGTGAGACTCTGTTTCAAAAACAAAAATAGGCTGGGGGGTGTAGCTCAGAGGTACAATGTCCCTGGATTCAATCTCCAGTACCAAAAAAAAAGGTACCCTCTAGATATTGTTCTACACCTTGCTCCCCACCCCATTAACAAGATGTCTAGGGAAACAGAGATAGAGATATATAGGTAAACATATGTATCTGTTCACAGGGAGACGCTTCACTAACTGTAACACCTGCACATACGCCATTATTTAGCAGAGGATAATTTATTAAAACTGTCCCAATTAATGGGTTTTCAAGTTACTTCCAATTTTTCCCAAATTCAAACACTGTTACAACAAATAACCTTGACGTAAGTCATTTCGCGTCTGTGGACAAGTATGTGGGGGATAGAGTGGTCAGACCAAAAGGTATGTGCATGTCTGTGATGGACACAGCCCAGTCCCGTCACTGAAGCAATATGTCTCAAGTCCCCACTAGTGACATCTAACGTGACTCTCTTCCCCCACAGCCTCAGCGACTGTTAACAGCAAAGGCCAGTTCTAAAGGACACTAACTTGACACAGAGAACGAGAACGACCAGTAGTCAGTGTGGGTCAAATTCTCCTCCATTCTCTAACTCCCAATTCCTTTTTGTTGTTGTTTTGCTTTTTGGCGGTACTAGGGAGTAAATCTAGGGGTGCTCTACCAAGCTACACCCCCAGCTCATTTTATTTTTTTATTTTGAAACAAGGCCTCACTAAGTTGCTGAGGGTCTCACTAAGTTGCTGAGGCTGGTCTCCAACCTGCAATCCTCCTATCTCTCAGCCTCTCAAGCAATGGGATTACAAATGTATGCCACCACGCCTGGCTCCTAACTCCCAAATCTACCTGCCACATGATAGCAAAGCCATTTAGATGCCAGGCTTGGTGGACTTCTAGAAAGAGCTGAGGTCCCACCTTTGCCTCCTGAGAAGAGAGACCCTTGGGACCCTTGTCTAAATTCTCCAAAGCTGGGCTTCCTTGCTCACCAGATGGACATGTGTGCATGCATCCTTCTTCTAAGTAAATAAAAGCCAGTGACTCCTGGCATGGGCCACAGCGAGACCCTGTTTCAAAATTAAAAACTGGAAAAAAGGGGCTGGAGGTAGAATGCCCCAGGGCTCACTCCCCAGTACCACCCTGGGGAGGCACTGGTTTTTATTTACTTAATAAAAAGCTTAGCAAATGTTCCTACTCACAATTGAACATTCAGTAACTAATCCTTCCAAGCCCAAAAGCAAGGTGGTGGCCATAGAAGACCTGAGTGTCGCGTGCCCGGCTGCCCTCTGTGCCCATCTCTGAGCGCATCAAAGTACCTTGGTGACCCAGCAGTCAATAGACCAATGGGCCACATTCTGGGGACGTAGATGAACTGTACAAATTTGTTATTACAGTTGATAAAATGCTGTGAAGGAAATAAATATGGTAATATGATAGAAATAAGATAAGATGGGAACCCCAGTGTAACTGGTAGAACAGCTACACCCACAGCGAGCTCCCTTCAAGAAAGAAACTGCTAGCCAGGTGTGTTGGCGCACGACTGAAATCCCAGTACTTGAGAGGCTGAGACAGGAGGATCGAGGGTTCTGGAGGCCAGCCTCGGCTACTTAGACCCTCAGCAACTTAGTGAGATCCTGTTTCAAAATTTAAAAAAAATATTAAAGGGCTAGAGGTGTAGCTCGGAGGCAGAATGCCCTTCAGCTCAATCAGAGAGGGGGGGGAGGGAGGGAGGGGGGAGGGGGAGAGAGAGAGACAGAGACAGAGACAGAGAGAGAGATTGCTGCTCGGCTGTGAGGAACTAAAGAATCAAAGCAACTTCTGGGTCAGGGTGACGCCTGTCCCCAGCTAAGGGCAGCCAAGTGCTGTCCAGCTTGGGAAGACTGGGGATGCAGAAGTCATTTATCGGGGACCCCTAGCTCCGGGTCTTCCCACTGAGCTGGCTAAGACTGTGTTCTGAGTTCGCATGTCCAATCCTATCCTCCCCTGGCCCTTTCTCTGCCACAGACATTACCTCCGATCAATACCAGGCACCACTAACTCTGTGTCTGAGTCTCAGGATGGACAGTGAGAGCGGGGAGGCAAGGATACTGCTGTATTTAATCAAACCTGCCTCACCTCTTCCTTGTCGGATCTTCCCAGGCATTCCCGTTTTTTTTGTATGTGTGTGCGCACGCATGCGTGCACAAATACTAGGAATTGAACCCAGGGCCTTATGCATGCCTAGCACACGCTCCACCACTGCTTGCACATCTCTCTCCACCAATCATTTCAAATCCTCGATGTAGTTAAGAGCAGGCCCTTGTCCAATACTTCACACTCACTATCTCACTTAATTCTGAGGACCACCTGATAACGCAGGGCAGGTAGGCACTCATAATGAGGGAAGACGGAATGAGAGGAGGGGATGGGAGGAGACAGACCCATCTCCAGGAGACTAGACTTGGGTTAACTAACTTATCCCAGGGTCAGGCAGTGGCTGGGAAAGGACTCACACCTAGGTGTAACAAAGGTCAAGGTCACCTTCACCACCCTCTATTGGTCCTTCTAAAACCTAGATCCCCAACTCAGCTACTCCAAGATCTCTATGTCCCCCAGGATTTGAGGACACTAATCACACTAATCCATATTTGCTGAGTCTTGGTTTTGACATTGTTCTCAGCTGTATCACATGGTCCAGTTTGGGGCTCCTGAAGGAAGTCATAATTGCCTGGAGTTGGAAGTCACGGCTTTTGTGACTCTGTGCTCCCCACAGCACCGAGGAACAGGCTTCCCACAGTAACAACCGCCCAGTTCAGGAGCTCGGGTCACAGTGGAGACCCAGCTGTCTGAACGTGCTCCCTTCATTTCTCCCAACATCACTGGAGTATGGCAAGTATGACTCCAAGAAAACCTACACTTTTCAAAAAAATGCTACAACCAGGTATGGTGGCACACACCTGTAATCCCAGTGCTTGGGAAGCTGAGACAAGAGGATCAAAGGTTCAAGGCCAGCCTCAGCAATTTTGAGACCCTGTTTCAAAGTGTGCGCGTGCCACAGGATAGTCTGTGAACTGTCCAATGACCCAAGGGCAAAGCTAGACCTGAGCTACTCTGACCAACACAGGAAACATCTCTGATCACTTCGGGAACAGAGGAAATGTGGCCAATGGCAGCCTGACTGTCAGGGCTGTTTGGTCTGGAGGGACTCTCAAACTAGTAGTGGCTGCAAGTGTATGCCATGCCCCTGGCACCACGGAGATGCTGTGTCTAAACCCCGGGATGAGGCTAGGCATTCCTAAACACACTCTCATCACAGCCCCAAGATAATAATCACACACAATTTCTGCGTTGCGCATAAAGGCTATCATTAAATGCCTAGACTCAAATGGGAAGTCCCCTTTATAAGTAAATGTACAATGTTCTTACAGTGCCGGTTTAGCTGCTGTACTGCTAACGCTAGACCTTAGCCCCAGGTCTTCCACTGCTCTGCTTCAAGGCTCCCCATGATCAAGGGAGGGTTAGGTCAAAAATCCTCCAGAAGACAGGTGTGGGGGCACACGCCTGTAATCCCAGTACTTAAGAGGCTGACACAGGACGATTGCAGGTTCGAGGCCAGTCTCAGCAATTTAGAAGGACCCTCGGGGACTTAGGGAGACCCTATTTCAAAATAAAAAATAATTAAAAAGGGCTGGGGGTGTGGCTAGGAGGTAGAATGTCCTTGGGTTTAATCCCCAGCACCAGGAAAAGAAAAAAAAAAACAACCATCAAAAAGAAAAAAATTGACAGTTCTTGTGCTCACAAGAACTAAATATAGTGAACGGAAGATGGGAACATTATGTCCTAGGAGAAGGAAAACAATTCAAAGGGATTTCCAGTTTAGGCTGGCTACCGGAGCCAGGGTTTTAGAAAACACGAACCCAAGAGTACTCTCCTGGGACAGCCAAGTCACCCCAAGGATAAAGGAGCTGTTGGGAATCCTCTGCAGAGGAGACCTGGATGCTTGGCTAACCAAAGAGTATGGAACCACATATTTCCTAAAAGGGGAAAAATTACACCCTTTGCTTGGAATTGAAAATGACAGTCCCACAGAGAATCGGCACTATTCCAGGCCGGTCCATGGCAATGACTATCCTCACGGCTTCATTTCCGTGCAGCCCACCCAGAAAACTGGCCCAAGCCACCAATGCCAACCAGCTCTGCGGGCCTTACCAGGGTCCCCAGGTTGGGGCCGCTGTGAATGATCAGTCCAGCTGTCTGCAGCCATCATGCTCATCTTTATGGCCTGGCTTTTGCCACGCTGATTGCAAAGAGCAATTCAACTTTATGGAAAATAAAAACACCTCAATGGATTGACTCCATAATGACCTGCTTTTCGGCCCTGGTGTGATGTACCTGTAATTTGTCAGCAAGACACCTTGAGCTTTGTTACACCTAAAGCCAAATCCATTCATCTGCCATAAAGGAGCTAGTCATGCCACGTGAAAAATTAAGTAAGCAGGGAGGGGGAGCTTTCCACTACAAGACCATTTGGCTAATCGACTGCATATGCTCAGCTTCATCTTCCTCTTGCTTTTTTCTGTTTTAAATTTTATTACCCTGGGGCATTTGCACCAAACAGAATCTTCCTCTTGGTTGCTTAGGAATTAATCCGCTCCTGCTGGTTAGACCTCATCTGAGTCATAATCCTCCATTTGTGATGTCACAATTAGCCACTTGTAGCGATGATTATAATGTCATGAACAAAGGATTATGACTGCGAGTGGGAAACAAAACAGCAGGCGCACTAACTGCTGGGTGAGCAAGTTCCTCTTGTCAAATAACCATCCCTGGGAATCCAGAATTGCAGGGTGGGAGAGAAGAGCGGGACGGGGAGATGAGTGGAGAGGAATTCACCTTGTGATGGAAGTGCTATGAACACGGAACAATTACCAGCTACACTTCCCCCCTTATCAGCCCACTTTATTAAAAACCTTTTTATATTGAATACTACACTTTTTCCCCCTTGTAGTACTGGGGATCAAACCCAGGGCCTCACACATGCTAGGCAAGCGCTTGACCACTGAGTCCAATGTTGAATAGTAAAATAAACTCCAAGTTGGACATGGTGGCACATGCCTGCAATCCCGGTACTTGGAAGACTGAGAGACAAGGATCCCAGGTTCAAGGCCAGCCTCAGCAACTTAGTGAGAACCTGTTTCAAAATAAAAAATAAAGCCGGGCATGGTGGCACATTCTTGTAATCCCAGTACATGGGAGGCTGAGACAAGAGGATTGTGGGTTCAAAGCCAGCCTCAGCAACTTAGTGAGGCTTTCACCAATTTAGTGAGACCCTGTTTCCAAATAAAAAATAAAATAGTTCTTGGGGTGTAGTCTAGAGATAGAAGGCCCACAGGTTCCATCCCCAGCACTACAAGAAATAAAAAATAAAAATAAAAAATAAAATAGGGCTGGTGTTGTAGCTCAGAGGTAGAATACCACTGGTTTCAATTCCCAGTGCCACAAAAAAATAAACTCCAATGCCGGGCGTGATGGCGCACGCTTGTAATCCCAGTACTTTGGGAGGCAGAGACCGGAGGATCCGGGTTCGCGGCCAGCCTCAGCTCTCTTGCTCTCTTGCTCTCTCTCTCCCTCCCTCTCTCTCTCTCTCTCCTTAGTGAGGCCCTCCGCAACTTTGTGAGACCCAGTTTCAAAATAAAAGTATAAAAAATAGGGCCGGGGGCGTAGCGCGGAGGTAGAACGCCGCTGCGTTCAATCCCCGATACCGCAAAAAAAAATAAATAAATAAAAATAAACTCCAAATCCTTCATCCATACCCATGTAGCAGACATTTAGCAGAGTCTGCTTTTGTAATTTCTATGCACATATTTTTCTTCAACCACTTGGGAATATACTGCAAGTACTATGAACCCTCAACCCCAACTACTTGAGGGAATTTCTTAAAATAAGGACATTCTCTTACATAATGGCAATACAATGAAGGAATCCAGGAAATCGAACATTGATAATGTGAGATAATTTACAGTCCTCATTTGCATTTCACCAATTATCCCAAAAATTTCTTTTATGTCATTTGTTTTCATGACTAGACCACTTCCCAATGATCAAAAAGGGGAGCCAACATCTTTTTTGTTCAACTTTCCTCCAGAGTCAACAACATTACTAATCCAAAATTTAGGATCTCAAAACATTTAAATCCAGAGCAGGAAAAATTGTAACAGCTACCATCTCAGGCACTTTAAGTGAGCTATCTCATCTAAACCCCACGAAGACTCCATGGGGCACAGGTCTTTCCCATCCACAGTTTGCAGAAGAGAAATGAAAACACATCCCCAGAGGATGAAGCATGTACTGGACAACACATCAAGGTGAAAGGAACAGCCTGGTCTCCTCTAAAGAGCTGAATTGACGCTGGGTCCTACAGGCAATCTGACATGAACAGATCTCTGAGATCCAATCAACCTTCAGGACAAAGGAAAAGCAGATCGATTCCCCACTGTAAGTGAGGACAGCAATTACCAATGCAGATTGCAGGGTCACGGCTGATTGTAATGCTTCTGCATCTGATCATTACGGAGTATTCCAGTACATGCCTCGCCCTCCAGCAGGTTTTATGATTGGGGGTGCAGTGGGCAGTTTCTATGGGATTATTAACTGCCTGTTTTACAGATTCAGGAATGCCATTTATTCTAAACACAGAGTGAAGGTTTTAAAAGCAAGAAAAGAAGCTTTTCACAAGCTAAAAGGTTTTAGGATGGGGTGGACCTTAAATCGCCTATTTCAGAGACAGAAATGGTGCCAGGGAAGCTCGGACATTATTACACTTTTTAGAAAGCATAAAGATATAAGATTAATTCAACTTGACTCAAAACCAAAGCTGGTCATTTCAACTGGTTGTGCAAATGTACAAAAATTCACAGCCTGAAAGCAAGGGCCACATTTGAAAATGATTTCTACATTACTCTTGTATCCTACATATTTATACACGTCTCAAAAAGCACATGACAGCCAGGCGTGGTGGTGTACACCTGTAATCCCAGTACTTGGGAGGCTGGCACAGGAGGATTGCAGGTTCAGGTTAGCCTCAGTAACTTAGCAAGACCCTCAGCATATAGCGATACCCTGTTTCAAAATAAAAAATAAAAAGGGCTGGGGATGTAGCTCAGAGCCAGACATGAGTAGAGGAGGTACCTGCTCACCACTGGACCTTCACGATGCCCTTGTTTCCAGCTGATCTCCTGATTTTTCCTTTCCTTTTTCATTTGCTTATTTTTTTTTATTTTTTTAGGTACTAGAGATTGAAGCCAGGGGCATTCAAACCTCTGAGCTACACCCCAGACCTATTTTTATTTTTTTTATTGTGAAACAGGATCTCACAAAGTTACTAGGCATTGGCCTCGAATCTGTGATCCTTCTGTCTCAACCTCCCAACTTCTGAGATTACAGGTGTGAGTCACCAAGCCCAGCTCCCCCCCTTTTTTTATCCTCTCTCAAGAAATGAGTGGAAAGTTTCATTCAAAAGATCAGAGACATGTTTTGGATAATTGCCAACATTTTTTATTCAGGACATTCCACCTAAAACTCCGGACTCCTGGCTTCTCGTGACACCCATTGGGGCAATGTCGTGGGTGAGCGGGCACCCAGGACAATGCCGGTGGAGCAGGTACCAGCACCCCGGGGATGAGACCCTCTCCCACTCACAGCTCTGCCGCCCTCACTGCCCCTCACACTCGAGTAGCCTCGTCACTAGCTGCACCAGGATGCTTCTGAGAGTGAAAGGGGCCGCTATTAGAAGTCGCACAAGGACGAGCCACCATCCACGGGACATGGCCACCCACGTGGGGGACCTGTTGGTCACGAGCTTTGATTCTCGGCACCAGGCAGGCCGTCGTTGTTTTCTAGCCCAGCTGCTCTGGTTGGCTCTGCTCCTCCGTTTTGCATTGGGATTGAGAGCCTACAAGTTTTAATGTCTAATTAGTAAATTGCTTAAGGGGACAATCAAAATTGAGAAAGAGAAAATGTTCCACTAACGGGGCAGTTCAGGAAAAGTGGGACACATTAAAGTGGACAAGGTGTCACAGGCTTTCCTGGGGACCATTCTTGGCTTTCCATCAAATTCCATTAAACCCGGTGAACCTTGAATCAGCTGAGAGTTTTGTTTTGCTTTGTTTTAGGTACTAGGGATTGAACACAGGACTCCGCACATGCTAGCCGAGTGCTCTGCCACTAAGCTACATCCCCAGCCCTTCTCTCTCTCCTCCCCTCCCCTTCTCTCTCTCTCTCTCTCTCTCTCTCTCTCTCTCTCTCTCTCTCCATATATGTATATATTCTCAGTCCCTCTCTCTCCATATATATCATCTCAGCCTACTGGGATTACAGGTGAGTCATTACACACACATATATATATACACACACACATATATCCCTAGTACTCAGCCCTTTTGGTTTTTTATTTTTAAACAGTTGTTGAGGGTCTCCCTAAGTTGCTGAGGCCGGCCATGAATCTGCGATCCTCCATGTCTCAGCCTCCCAGGTGCTGGTATTACAGATATGTGTCATCACACCTGGCTCCAGCCCTTTTTATTTTCTATTTTGAGACAGAGTCTTGTTACTTTGCCCGGGCTGGCCTCCAACTTGGGATTCTCCTACCTCAGCCTCCCAAGCCGCTGGGATTATAGGCATGTCCCATTGTGCCTGGCTAGGCTGAGGTTTTATGAGCTAGAATCTAATGAGGCGACCTTAAGTTTATACTGCTACAAATTTGCAAATACTTACCAGGACTACCCTGTGACTTGTAGGCCTAGCTCATGATGGGGGGGCTGCTAAGTTTCTGGAGCCTTTTACAGAAAAACAACACAAAGTCCTCTGAAAGCAAGCAACTCCTCAAAAACCTAGCATGCCTCCTGTCTTCCCAATGTGCCCGCTGTCAAGATCTCCTTTTACAACGAACCCAGCACGCAGCTGGGCTCCTGCCAAATGTAGCAGCCATTAGTTTGAAAACAGTTTGAAATGCTCCAGCTTTGGAGGCAGTCATAAAATCAAAATCAATTACTGTAGCGTTCCGGAGTTTATATGTACATCCATCCCTCAGGCTGCAGGCTTTCCAGACTGTCCAGTGTCACCGCGGCACAGTCTGACACAGTCCCTAGCAGTGTCTGCAACCCTGTCAGACAGGGGCCCTCTGAATAGGCTCTCGCTCTCCTCATCAGATAAACGTAACTTAGGGGCAATTGTCCTCACTGAAGAAAAAAGACCATTATTCCAGAAAAGCTTTCAAGAGAGGAAAAGAAAAAGACTGTGTCTAATGCAGAGATCCCTTGTGAGGGGTGGGCACTTGGAGGTGTTCCAAACATAGCGGTGGGGAAACCAGGTAAAAGACAACACTGGCTATTACAATATGCATCTGCCTTTGGAGAACAAAAATAAAGTTTTAGTCGAACCCAAAGAAAATGGGTGAGTTTGGGGTTGTTTTTTTGTTTTGATTTGTTTTTTTGTTGTTTTTGTGGTACCGGGGATTGAACGCAGGGGCGTTCTACCTCCGCGCTACGCCCCCGGCCCTATTTTTTATACTTTATTTTGAAACCGGGTCTCACGAAGTTGCGGAGGGCCTCACTAAGGAGAGACAGACAGACAGACAGACAGACAGACAGACAGACAGACAGAGAGCTGAGGCTGGCCGCAAACCCGGATCCTCTGGTCTCTGCCTCCCAAAGTACTGGGATTACAAGCGTGCGCCACCACGCCCGGCTGGGGTTGTTTTAAATCATTACCAAATTGGGACATGGTTATAAGAAGATAGTGACTTTTTTGGGGGCAAATGTGGGATTCCAAGCTGAGCAACCTAGAGGCCGGGATGGGAGATTTACTTTACACTCAGCTGGAGAACTTGTGTGTGTGTGTGTGAGAGTGTGTGTGTGTGTGTGTGTGTGTGTGTGTTACCGAGGATTGAACCCAGGGGCATTCTACCTCTGAGCTACACCCCTAGCCCTATTTTATTTTTTATTCTGAAACAGGGTCTCGCTAAGTTGCTGAGAGCCTCACTAAGTTGCTGAGGCAGACTTAGAACCTGCGATCCTCCTGTCTCAGCCTCCCAAGTACTGGGATTACAAGCGTGTGCCACCACGCCAGCTTCCAGAGAGCTTTTTATCACAGAGATAGAAATCTTGTCTGGGGATGCTCTGAGCTGGAAAGATCAAAAAGATGCCAAGGCAGAGGGGAAAGCTGCCATAGAATATACTTCTTTCAAAATAAGATGGGATGAAGGGCCATACCAAAATGTCCCTGTCAATTCTTTTTCTGCTTCTGTTTGTTTTGTCTTTAATGGTACTGGGAATTGAACCCAGGGGCAGTCAATCACCAAGCTACACACCCAGCCCTTTTTATTTTTTGTTTTGAAACAGGGTCTTGCTAAGTTGCTGAGGCTGGTGTCAAACCTGTGATCCTCCTCTGTCATATCCTCGAGCCCTGCTGCCCAGCGGTTTCTGCCATGGAACCAGCTGATCAAGGACCTCTAACCCCATAAGCCAATGAACCCTTAACTTCTGAGTTGTGTTTGTCAGGTATTTTGGTCACAGCAACAAAAAAGCCAACTAGAGCCGAGCATGGTGGCGCACACCTGTAATCCCAGTACTAGGGAGGCCGAGACAAGAGGATCAATCGCAGATTTGAGGTCAGTCTCGGCAACTTACTGAGGCCCTGTTTCAAAATTTAAAAATAAATAAATAAAATAAGATAGGGCAGGGGTTTTAGCTCAGAGGTAGAATGCCCTTGGGTTCAATCCCCTGTGCCATCAATCAATCCACAAGAGCTAACTAAACACTGGTTTTGAAGTGAGAACAGTCATTTTATATGCATCATCCCCATCCTCTGGCTAGGGGAGGACAGCCACATGGCCCCTTTCCACTTGCTCCTGGCTGAGAGGCTCGTCCCAGCCCAGCCCCTGCTAATGGCCAGACCAATAACTAAGTATCCTGATCCACCCAACATCAGAACTCTCTGCGCTGTGCACAGCATGCTGTTTCCAAGAGCAGCACCCAGACCTCTGGGTACTAAAGTTCCCAAACAGCTTTCACAGTGGCGCACGCTTGTAATCCCAGTACTTGGGAGACTGAGACGGGAGGATCCAGGTTCGTGACCAGCCTCAGCTACTTAGTGAGGCCTCCACAACTTAGTGAGACCCTGTTTCAAAATAAAGAATAAAAATAGGGCTGGGGGTGTAGCTCGGAGGTAGAATGACCCTGGGTTCAATCCCCAGTGCCGCAAAACAAATTTTTTTAATTCATGAGGAACGGCTGTACGTAGCCACCTACTGCACGTTCACCAGTCATTCCCCGACCCCTCCCAAGCCACAGCTCAGCACTCAGGGACTCTTCATAACTGATGTGGGTCTAGGTGTTCTGTATCAAAGGGGGCTTCCAATTTCCAGCAGTTTCTAACTTAAGACATATGTCAAATAAGCATGCCACTCTACTGCTCCAGGACCCCATGCATTGGAAATTTGGTTTGTTCCAAGTCAAATTAAGGACAGAAAATGGAAAGTCAGCAAAATTTAGCTACTGGGGCATGGATAGGAATTATACTTTCAGATTTATAACCAACAGGCAGATTTTAATCATGGGTCTGAATCTAGAAATTCCATTTGCATAAAATTTAATTAATATGAAAATACATGACCTACCAAAAACTTACCACAGGTACATTAGTGTGTGTGTGTGTGTGTGTGTGTGTGTGTGTGTGTGTTACTGGGGATTGAACCCAGAGGCATTCTACCTCAAAGCAACACCCTCAATTCTATTTTATTTTTTTATTTTGAAACAGGGTCTCACTAAGTTGTTGAGGGCCTAAGTTGCTGAGGCTGGCCT
>PVJS01005795.1:0-62599 GCA_004027185.1 Glis glis
GAAAACAGTGTGGAGGATCCTCAGAAGACTGGGAATGACCCAGCAATACCACTTCTAGGCATCTACCAGAAAGAACTGAAACCAAACTACCAGACTAATGCATGTGTATCTATGTTTATAGCTGCACAATTCACAATTGCCAAACTTTGGAACCAACCAAGGTGTCCATCAACAGATGAATGGATTACAAAACTATGGGATATGTACACAATGGAATTTTACGCAGCCATAAAGAACAGAATTACAGCATTTACAGGGAAATGGAGGGAACTGGAGAACATTATGCTAAGTGAGATTAGTCAGTCACAAAGAGTGAAAAGTCGGATGTTCTCCCTAATATGTGGATGCTATGGAGAATGGGACTTAGGAGGGACTCCAGACAAAGGAGAAAACTTTAGATGAGCAAGAAGGGGACCTAACTGAGAGAGATGGGAGGGGAGAAGAGGGAAACCCACCAATGCACACGATGTATACATACAAACTTATCAGAGTCAATCACTATGCTGAGCACGAAAAGGAGGGGATAGGGAGGGAATAGGGTGGGATTTGAGGGAGGCTAAATGAGCAATGTGTGCATGCATGCTTCTGATACCCTGACACTTATCAAAATGTATAATTACAATGCACCAGTGAATGAATATATTTAAAAAATAAAGAAAATTAAAATGATCTTAGATGTATGGCATGCAGCCATTGATAAATGCATTCCTTCCATTTCTATCATAAAGGAAAATCATCAAAAAAAGAAATAATATCAATGTTTAGGTTTTTGTTTATTTTATTTTTGGCTATTAAGAGTTGTGTCATTGGGAAATAATTATATTGAGCAGAAACTAACATGTCTTTTCTAGTTCTATTTTCCCATCTTGACTCTAAGCAATTACACCACAAAAGCCTCAGTATCTGAAATTTTAGACTAATATTGGTATGATTTGTTTCTTCTGTAACTTATAACTACAAGTACATCTTAATTTCCCTCACAAATCGGAGCTAATTTTTCACATTCTTCTAGAGTAATTATCAAATATTGCATCTCACATGAGTGTAAGGTTTTTTGCCAGTGAATCCACACCCCAAGTCTCTCTGTGCTTGGAACATTTGATTTTTCACAGAAACCTAGTTCAGTTGAGTGTGGAGATTGCTTCGCTGTTCTGTTATATATAGCCAAGCCCATCTTAATTTTGCAGCATCTACAGCCGGTATTACATCTTTGACTTCTGTTTAGTTTCATAATTCATTTGAAATACGGTTATGAAATGAAAATATGTGCTTGTAATATCCCAATGCTAATTAAGTAATAGCAAGTTTCTTCTCCTGAGGATGTTTTTTTTTACCGATTGATACATAGATCTCTGACAGTAAAATGACTGTCGAACACTTCATCTTTCATCCTTGTGTGTGATTCATCAAGCACCGGTGAAGTCTTGATTGCAACACTGAAAGTGGCCACTTCATCATATTCATCGTGTGTTTTCCAAAATATAGATAAAATACATTAAAGAACTTTTGACATAATTAGCACGAGTATAGAATAGTCCCCCTTTATTCACTGGGGATATGTTTCAAGATCCCCAGTGGATGCCTGAAACTGCAAATAGTACAAAAGCTTGTATATACCATGTGGGTTTTTTTTATATATATACTTACAGAAATTAATGTTCTACCTATCTTAACTAAGCATTTATCATACACTGTGTCAGTAATCTTTTGTGATATGTGGGTGTCACAGCAAAATGATTTCTCTTTTCTTTACTTAATTTTACAGATAGAAGATTCATTCTTTCTGTAGATACTAGCACCTCACATTTTTTTGTCTTCCCTTATTAAGTTGAGAACTTCTACCTTCTCAATTAAAGGAAGCACATTATGGCTTCTCTTTTGCATCTCCAAATTGCCAGCACCACTATTATTTTGGGGCCATTATTAGGTACAGTAAGGTTTACTGGAAGAGAAGCACTGTGGTACCACAACAGTCAACCTGATAACCGAGATGGCTAATAAATGCCTATTGGGTGGGTAACGTATACATTGTGGATACAATAGACAAAGAATGATTCACATCCTGGGTGGGGCACAGCGGGGTGATACAAGATTTCATCATGCTACTCAGAAGATTGTGCAATATAAAATTTATAAATTGTTTACTTCTGGAATTTACTACTTAATATTTTTGGACCACAGTTGATTTTGGGTAAATGAAACCCCAGAAGGCACAACTGTGGATAAGGAGGATACTACTGCATACAGTAGTATTCTTCAGTACTTCAGTATTCTTCAGTTTCTTTTCATCTGGTCCAGTGGCTTTCTGATAATATTTTATCAAAATCTACAATTTCTAAAATCCAGTTTCTATTGCAACCTGTTATACATAAGAGAAACAAATATTTTTATGAAACTTTTCCTTATAATATGCATGCAAAGCACTCTAACATTTTTATCATGTAATTATTAACTTAAAAAATTTCCCTTTCTGTGATTAGTGAATTTCAACTTGCCATTTGAAAAACATTGAAGAAGTTCATATAAAGAAAATTTATAAACTATGCAGGAGTTTTCATTTGTTTAGCAAAGAAAACCAATGAATGTTTATTCACTCTTATTCATTCATACAAAAATCTCAAAAAACTAAAACATTAAGATTTTTATGCCGGGCGTAGTGGCGCACGCTTGTAATTTCAGTACTTTGGGAGGCGGAGACCGGAGGATTCGGGTTCGCGGCCAGCCTCAGCTCTCTCTGTCTCTCTCTCCCTGTCTCTCTCTCTCTCTCTCTCTCTCTCTCTCTCTCTCTTCTTAGTGAGGCCCTCCGCAACTTCGTGAGACCCGGTTTCAAAATAAAGTATAAAAAATAGGGCTGGGGGTGTAGCGCGGAGGTAGAACGCCCCTGCGTTCAATCCCCGGTACCGCAAAAAAATTGGCTTTCTATCTTTACTACTTTTAACTACAGTTAAGAACAAAGAACTAAAACAAAGTAGTCATAACCCTATTTAGAAAGAAATTTCCACATAACAGCATAGACACATTCTCAGTTCTGATAACTTTTCCAATTCACAAAATATATAGCTACAGAATGTATTACCTTTGACAACACAAAATAATAATTATTACACACAGCTCTGAAAATAAAGCTTATTAATTTATTGGTAAAGATATTTGTCAAACAACAAGGGGTTACATTTCACTTCATGCAATTGATATTCTATTTGTGAATATTCTAATTAAATATGAAGTATTCAACTGTCTCAGAAAAGGTGCTCAAGAAAAAGATTGGCATTATTGTTGAAATTAAATAATTTACAATTCTTATGAGAGGTTTGTTTTCACTGAATGAACATACAGAAAACAATGGCATAACTACTTTGAAAAAAAACCCAATTATAATCTATAAACAGTTTAAAACTATGGCTGTAGTTTTCTCTTTTCTAAACCTTGATGGTATCTATAAACATGTAGGTAGAATTATAGGAAAGAGGTGTCCTTAGAGACTTCAGAACAAAAGAACAATCATACTTTATCAGCAGTTTCCTAACATTTATTTTAATTTAGATCAGTCTTTTGAAAACAAACTACTGTCAGATCCTGGGCTTATAAACCTCTTTTCTTTACCTAATTCCTCATGGTTTTTACAATTTCATGTTTTCCTGTGGATTTATTTTCTTCATATCTTCATGTTGCATTAGGCTCTCTCTCCAGAGTGACACAGATATTCAGATAAAACCTTGTGGAAATTTAAATTAAGTTTTTAGCATAGTTATCTCTAATTACTGAGTTAAAATAGAAGGTGCTATTTTACAAAAGTCCAAGTATTCTTCCATTTCCTTTTTTCTGTTATAAAGCTGTTAATTAAAACTAAAACAAAAACTAAGCAAAAAAAAATCAACATTTGGTCATCAAAGTGTTCTGAAATTTTAGAGTTGAGCCACATTCAACTGAAAACTTATGATGTGACTTATGTAGGAAAAAGAAATTTCTTTCTTTTTTTTTTTTTTGCAGAACTGGGGATGGAACCCAGGGGCATTCTACCTCTTAGCTACATGCCCAGCCCTATATTTTATTCTTTATTTTGAAACAAGGTCTCACTAAGTTGCAGAGGGCCTCACTAAGTAGCTGAGACTGGCCACTAACCTGCGATGCTCTTGTATCAGCCTCCCAAGCACTTGGATTACAAGCGTGCGCCACCACGTCCGGCTGGAAAAAGAAATTTCTAAATATTCTTTTAAGTATTGTACAGAAATCTAAGAATATGTTTCCCATTAGTTGAAGACTTAGAGTAAGATAAAGAATTGAAACGTAAACTAATTTCTTGATTATAGACATAATTTAGAGAATATATATTTCAAGCTAAGTTCAAGAACAAAATGAATATTAAGAGTATTTAAACACAATACCATCTACTTGGCTCAGCATTGAAAATATTAAAAATTGTCCAAACCTCCAAAAATGAAATATATTCTCTGATAATATATTTATGCATACTTAGAAATATTTTGTGTATTTCCAAATGTATGCATATATATACATATACATGTTTTTTGAATATGTGTGTGAATACACACCTATTGTTTATTAGCCCTCTATATTTTGTTCTTGAAGGAATTATAGCCTGCTGGCTAGTAAGATTCAGGAGCTTTCTCATATTTCAAAATACATATTTAAATGTGCTAAAGGAGCTGGGCATGAGGGCTCATGCTTAGAATCCCAGTATTTGGGAAGCTGAGATAAGAAGATCGCAGGTTCTAGGTCAGCCACAGCAATTTAGTGAGATCCTCAGCAACACAGTGAGATCCTGTTTCAAAATAAAAAGGGCTAGGGGGTGTAGCTCAGCAGTAGAATGCCCCAGGTTCAATCCCCAGTACCAAAAAAAAAAGTGCTAAAAGTAAAATCAGCTAACCAAGGTGTTAGAAGTAGTGGCTGCTGGACTTCATACAGCCTCCAATTCTCGACACTTCCACATACACAAACACACTGAGTTAACCTCTGTCTTAAGTTATTCACAACTCCAGAGCTGGATTTGACCCTCAGCAGCTCACACTGAGATTCGCCAGGGACTCAATTAGAATTACATTGCAACAGCGGCGGGCCACATCTGGACATGACATTTCACCTACATTGTGACAACTAACTTTGCCCTGGAATTGTCCTTATTGCTCTTACCACTCCTGACAAACGATGATGTAAGATAGTCAAAGACTATGTATGGAGCTGATGTTTAGTACTGATATCAGAAATGTTTTTCAACATCCAAAAAACAGATGCTATATGAAGCTTTCCCACAAATTTAATCCTATGATTCCCATATGGTAATTCATATGGATAAACTATCTCAAAACTTAATTAAAAACTATTGAATTTAGTTGGAAAAAAATTGCCTTGTCCAGGTCAAATCACAGAAGTTTAATAGCTTGGTAGGGAGCAGCCTGTGTTCCATAAAAACAACTGTGGCCAACTCAGTTTAGTTTTACACATTATCAAGGTGACTTTTGTGTGATTTAAGTTTAAAATCAATTGGTCTAGCCTGGCGTGGGGGCACACACTTGTAATCCCAGTACTTGGGAGGCTGAGACCAGAGGATCCGGGTTTGTGACCAGCCTCAGCTACTTAGGCCCTCCACAACTTAGTGAGACCCTGTTTCAAAATAAAGAATAAAAACTAGGACTGGGGGTGCAGCTCAGAGGTAGAATGCCCCTGGGTTCAATCCCCAGTACCGCAAAAAAAATCAATTGGTCTTACACATAACTTTAATAATTTAGTGACTTGTTCATTATTGTTTCTATATTTTATGTATTTATTCAGAAATAATTTAACTATGCAAAAATATGATATAACCATGATTGAGAGAACTACAACTTTCAATGGGAGAGATAATTGCATTTTACATATATATGATTTTCATTTTATACATATTAAACTTCATATATATAATATAGTATATACATATAAATTTTCCTCAACTTCATTTATTTCAAATGCAGTTTTCAAAGACGGTGATCATAGGGTGTGGTGGCTCACACCTATAATCCTAGTACTTGGGAGGCTGAGACAGGAGGATAGCAGGTTCAAGGCCAGCCTCAGCAACTTAGTGAGACCCTATTCCAAAATAAAAAATAAAATAGGGCTGGGGTGTATCTTAGAGATAGAAAGCCCCTGGGTTCGATCCCCAGTACTGGGGGAAGGAGGGGGGATGGTGATCACATTGTGTGCAGTCTAGTACTAACCTCTTTTTTCTTATCTTCTGGTATGGAGAGCTTTCTTTTTTTTTTTTTTTTTGCGGTACCGGGGATTGAACGCAGGGGCGTTCTACCTCTGTGCTACACCCCCGGCCCTATTTTTTTTATGCTTTATTTTTGAAACCGGGTCTCACGAAGTTGCAGAGGGCCTCGCTAGGTAGAGAGAGAGAGAGAGAGAGAGAGAGGGAGGGAGAGAGGAGAGAGAGAGAGGGAGAGAGGAGAGAGAGAGAGAGGGAGAGAGGAGAGAGAGAGATGAGAGAGAGAGAGAGAGAGAGAGAGAGAGAGAGAGATCACGCGCGCACGCATGCGCGCTGAGGTTGGCCATGAACCCAGATCCTCCGGTCTCCGCCTCCCAAAGTACTGGGATTACAAGCGTGTGCCACCACGCCCGGCTCTGGACAGCTTTCTTCACAATCATTTACAACATTGCAGGCAATTTTTTTGCTAGCACTTCAAGTCATCTGATTCCATCTTTTTTTTATTGTATCTACACCATCCAACTGACATGTTACCTGGTTTTAGTTATATACTATATATTCTTTATCTCCTCCCACTAGAATGTAAATACAATGTGGGCAAGGACCTTTTTGGTGTTCATTCATTAATATATTCTAATATATCCTCAATGCTTAGAAGAATCTCAGTACATAGTAGGTAGTAAGTAAATATTTTAAATGAATAAATAAAAGGTCACTTTCTACAAAGGATTATTAGCTAAAATGAGGCATGCATGACTTTGAAAGTAGTAAAATGAATTGGGTAGTGGTGCACACCTGTAATCACACTACTTGGGAGGCTTAGATAGGAGGATTGCAGTTTTGAGGCCAGTCTTAGCAACTTAGCGAGACTTTGCTTCAAAATAAAAAATAAAATAGGGCTGGGGCTATGGCTCAGAAGTAGAATGACCCTGGGTTCAATCCCCAGCAATACACACACACACATAGTGATATGAATAACAACAAATTAGCTGAGTAATGTTCCTTTTAAAAGACTCTAGTCTTGTACTGAGTAAGACGGAGTAAGTCACCCTACTCATTCCTGGACACAGAATGCAACTACAACTGGAGAGAATGCGTGGAGCAGGTATTTGAGGACTCTGAGAAGCAAATAATGGAGGAAAACCTCAGTAGATCAAAATTAAATTTCCAACAAACCAGCAGGGAATTTACCATTTTCCCCCATCAATATCTTCCAGCTTAGACCCAAAGCATCAAAACAAACAAACAAACAAGCATACAAACAAAAGAGAAGAGGGCAACAGCAAAGAATACTAGAAGCCTTCGAGTTCTACTTGATACATAAGTAAAAGGGGTTGGAGGAATATTTCAGTGGTAGAGCACACCTTGGGTTCGATCCCTTGTACCGAAATAAATATGTAAATTTGAAATCGATAGTAAAAGATACAGAAAAAAATAGAAATTTAAAAAATCTTTTAAATAATCCATTGGTCAAAGAGGAAGCCTCAAGAGAAATTTGAAAGTATTTTGAACAACAACAACAACAAAAAAAAAACCCTGATAATGCAACACATCAGAATTTGTAAGGAGCAGGGCTTATAGAAAAAAATATATATGTGTGACCAAATAATTGTATTGGAAAAAAGAAATGTCTCAAATTAATAATCTAAGCTTCTACCTCAAAAAACAAGGAAATAGAAGAGGAAAATAAACCCAAAGTAAGCAGAAGAAAGTAAATAATAAATATAGGGCAGAAATAAAAGTGGATGCTTTTATGATCTCATTTATATGACATCTTCAAAAGAGATGGTGGCAGCAGTGCAGAATAGATCAGTGGTAGCTGCAGATTATGGATGGGGGAGGGTATAACTTCAGAGGAATGGACTAAGGAGTTATGGGAGATGATGGAACTTTTTTGTACTCTTATTTTTGAGGTGATTACATAAATCTACATTTGTACTAAAATTCATAGAACTATACACCAAAAATACCAGTGTTTCTGTATGTTAATTTAACAATAATATTCTTCTGAAAATCCCTGTTAATATATTCATTCTGCTTAAGAGGGACTGTGAGAATTTTGTAAGGGTAAAATGTATTATTTCTGTACTGTTATGGTTAGATAGGGTAGCACATGATGTACATACACAAACCTATAAGACTCAATCACTATCTGGAGCATGAAAGGGAGGGAAGGGGGAGGGAATAGGGTGGGATTGGAGGGAGGGCTAAATGTGCAATGTGTGCATGTATGATGTCCATACCCTGACATATATCAAAATGTATAATTATAATTTACAATGCACCAATAAATGAACATAAAAAGTTAAAAAAAAAGATAGGGTATGTCCCCTGAAGAGCTCATGTAATAATGTTTGAAGTTGATATAATTAAGTCATGAGGGTTGTAATCTCCTCAGTAGATAAATACATTGTAGTGGATTTGCTGGGTAGTAACCTAGGCAGGTAGGGTCTGGCTGGAGAAGGTGGGTCCCTGGAGGTGTGGCCTTAGGGACTGTGCTTTTGCCTTTGAATCCCTTTGCTTATTTTGCTTTCTGCTTCTGGCCTCCATGATGTGGGAATAGAGCCCTTGCTCTCTCCCTCTCTCTGCTTCCAGCCGCCATGCCCTGAGCTCAGGAGACCTGCCCTGACATAGACCGAAACTCTGAAATCTCAAAAAAAAAAAGTGAGCAAATAAATCTTTCTTCCTCTAAGTTGTGTGATCAATTGTTTTGGATTATGTAGTGAGAATGTTGACTGAGACATATATTCAAATGCTGGCTGTGAAATTACTAACTTTAGGACCTTTCTGGACCTTCATATCTCTCTCTCTCTCTCTCTCTCTCTTTCGTGTGTGTGTGTGTGTGTGTGTGTGTGTGTGTGTGTGTGTGTGTATGGTGCTGGGGAATAAAACCCAGGGCCTTGTGCATGCTAGGCAGGTGCTCTGCCACTGAGCTACATCCCCAGCCCATGCATCCCCCCATCCTTTAAAGCAGAGACAGTACAAACTTCTAAGTAGGGCTGTAATAAAGAATCCTGTTCTAAATGGTGTCTAAATGGGACTGTAGCTCACTCTTCTACTCAAGAAATTGACTTTCATCTTCCCAATTCATTATAAAGCCTTATTTTTAAGTCATAGCCAAGCAAAACTCACCTACATTTACTTTAGGGAGACATTATTGCAATATTTTACCAGAATGTTAAGATAAAAATTTTCGCTGGACAGCTACTGATAAATTTCAGAAGACACTCACCAGTTTGAAGTTTGTACAGCTACAGGTGTGGTATAGATCAATAAAATATGTCTGCTAGAAATGTAATCTGTAATAAATATTTTCATGCAGTTTTTTTCTTGCAACATCATTCTGAACCATGATTATAGTATTATATGTCTGGGATTGGGAAGAATTTCTATATGGATAGGTTAACTGCACCTGCCATTTTCTGGTGTCTGTTTTCACTAACTTCAAAATATGGGCAAATGTCTATTTTCATTTATTACCACTAGATTTCATTCCTTGACCCTGGAAAGTTCTTACTTTTCAGTGATCTTCATCATAAATAGCAGCATCCTTTAATCTTAAGGCAAGGCAAATAATTCTTCCAGGTGTCTTTCAATAAACTGTCAGTGTTAACGTGGGTTGAAGAGATGAAAATTATGATAAAGAATTTAATAAGATCACTGCTGAACATGAAAGTTAAATAGTCAATTTCTTATAAGTACAGACCAGAAAACTATTTTAAACAGACATGTTTAGTCACACTGGAACTAAATTTAATGCATATCTGACTGTATCAGTAGAATCAGCACATGAAATAGGCTGTTGAAATTACAGGTTCAGTTTTTACTTTCTTTATATCAAATATTTCAACAATGAATTATATTTACAATTACATATTTCTGCAGATTAAATTTGAAGCATTCTACCAGAAAATAAACACCAAAGGATGGACTCAAACAAAAAAATGAAATAAAAATAATTACCTCTGAATTTCTTGTTCACATGTCTGTGTTATATTTTTGGAGACACTGTAAAATACTGTATTTGGCAAAAAAAATGAAAGCAGGTTTTTTTTAACCTATATCATTCAGTAGTTTTTGTGTTATAAGGACAGTTAACCCAATTTAAAGTGGATTTTTAGTGACTTAAACATGAATAAAATTTTAGACATGGTAGAATTGTGACCTCACAGCTCAATAATATTACTATAGACCAAATTCTTTCTGGCTCACCTCCTTGATTTGTGCTTTATCCTCAGGCTATATAAGATGCCTCTAACTCAAAATTATAGGCACACCCTTAATTTGAAACAAAATGGCCATAATAATTCCATTATTTCATATCTTCATGCCACGTAATCCTCTCCAATGGAAGAAAAAAAATTCTCCTAGTAAACTCTTTGAAAAAAAGTGGAAATTTTCTTTCTTGGAATTTCTATGAGGTTTTTGCTTTTCATTGTCCTGGTTGGGTTATAAGCCCATTTATGTAAAAAAAAAATCACTTTGGCCAGAATTTGGCATTTCCCATTGACTAGAATTAATAATAACCCATGCGTAGTACTATAGATAGTACCTACCACAAAACCATAGTTTTAAAAATTAAAAGAAAAAAGAAAAAAATTAAGATAATATATTTGCAAGCTTTATCAGTGACTGGTAATATTTTAAATGAATTTTACCTTCCTCTAGAATTTATAGCCAGTGAAAGTATATGACAGAAAAAAAAACAAGAATTATTCAAGAGCAATACAGAGTTTATATTCAAGATGTTTTCATTCAAAATATTTTTATTATGTATATATCAATATGAAAATCATAAGTATTTTGAGTAATCTTAACTGGTCTGATTATACAAACATTTTATATTTTTCTTTAAATAGCTTCTTAACTGGTCTGATTATATAAAACATTTTATATTTTTCTTTAAATAACATATATTTGGAATTTTAAATTAACTCATCGAGTATTTATTGAGCACCTACCGTGTGTCATCCACTGTCCTTTAGAGCTTATGTTCTATGGTGAGGCCTATGTTGAAGTGAATAATATTATGTTGACATAGTTATTTATGCAAAAATTTTAAATTATGATAAGTTTATTATAGAAAGATGATCATTTAACACATATTTCTAATTTTGTTATTTAATTTTCCATATTAAAACGGTGAATTTATTATTTATTTATTTATTTATTTATTTATTTATTTATTCATTTATTTACTGTGATACTGGGGATTGAACCCAGAGGCATTCTATCTCCAACCTACATCCCCAGCCCTATTTTCTATTCTTTATTTTTAAACAGGGTCTAGGTGGCAGAAGGCCTCACAAGATGCTGAGGCTGGCTGCGAACTGGCAATCCTCCTGTGTCAGCCTCCCAAGTACTGGGATTACAAGCATATGCCACCATGCCCAGCTTACCCCAGCCCTTTTTTTATTTTTGTTTTGGAACAGGGTCTCACTAGGTTTCTGAGAGTCTCGCTAAGTTGCTGAGGCTGGCCTTGAACCTGGGATCTTCCTGTCTCAGTCTCCCAAGTACTGGGATTACAGGCATGCACATCACCATGCCTGGCTTATCTATTGTTTTAATACATAATTTTGTTGGCAAACTATGAATTAAATATTCTGCCAAACCCTAAGGACACAAAGGTGAGCAAGCGAACAATGTCCTTCTTTTTAATAATTATGACTCAAGAGAAAATTCATATTCCAAATCTAAAACTTGTCAGCAGTTTTATTTACTAAAGTATTAATTTCAAGTTTTTCAGAACATCACTGAATCTGAAAATGAAACTGCCACGTTAAATAAAGTATAAGTAGATATGCACATATATGTATATACATGCTATTATATATAATAAAATATGCATACAGATTTAAAGCCTGTGGGTAACTTTAACATGAAGAAGTAACTTCAACTGCTCACACACAGGCCCCTCCCTCATTTCCATAAATCTCTGGTCTCCATATGTAGTACATATGGCAACAGAGCTGCTAGGAAAAACATTGGCATCCTTAGCTCTTGTGGAAGAATTTCCAAAGGAGAAAGTCCCTTGGGTGGACTCTTTCTAAGAAGGAGCAATTGTTGTTGATACAGAAATCTGAAGTCAGATTTTGATCTTTACACAGGACTTTGAAATTAGAAACAAACAAACAAAAACATTTTCCACTTCTGTCCCATTAGTTGACATTATGCTCAGGAGGCCAAAAGGATGGGAACTTTGTGAAGCCCTTATCTGTAGAAAGTACAAGTGTCAAATAAAATATATTCACAGGCCAGGTAAAAGCCGTATTTCCACATGCATTAAAAAATCACATAATAATTTATTATAAATTAACCAATTATATTTTCTTCAATAAAATAATGTAACATTAGAAAAATCTTTTAGTAGAAAAAAGCTAAAAATAACTGTTGATGTACAAAAATTAAAAGAATTTATTGCTAGCAGACAATTATTACCAGAAATGTTAAAAAAAAGAGTCTTTTACCAGGAGGAAAACAATCCCAGATTAAAAGATACAAATGTACACAAATGAATAACTATGAAATGATCACTGTGTGGATAAATATATATATTATTTTTCTCATTATTTAAATATTTCTACATAATAATTGACTCAAACAAAATATGATGTAATGTAGAGATTATAACCTATATAAAACCAAGATGTCATACAACAATCAGACGGAGGTTGGGAAAAAAATAAAGAGAAGAATACTATTATAAGGTCCTTCTACCATAGATGAAGTGGTAAATTTTGCTTGAAGAAAGACGAAAAGTTAAGGATACCAACCAAATACTATCCACTGAAATAGCAAAATAGAACCAAAGTGAAATGTAACAAATATAAAACTATGCACTTTAAATCTATGCAGTTAATTATAGCCTCAATAAGGCTGTTTTTAAAAGGAATATATAAGAAAATATTAATACTAGCTATCACTAATATGTGGGTATGGGAGTGGATATGGCTAAAAAAGATTTCTGCTGGTCTTTTAAGAGCTCAACTTTCCATTTGCTATAAATTGAAAATTGTTTATAAGTAATTCACTATTCAAAACATTTTTAAAAATGAGTACAAAAGAGCGTGACTGATTAGGAATGTGTTCATACTATTAGTGAACTTATGCAGTATTATTTAAAATATATAAACAATATATAAAGCAATCTTATTATACAAAATGTTCTTACATATTGTCAAGAGAAAATAAGCAGTTATATTTCAAACGCCCAAAGAACATGAAAAAGCAATTCACCAAGATGGATGCAAATGCCCAACAAAAATTTGAAACAAGAGGTGGTCTGCCTTATTACTTATAAAAATGAATGTTAAAGTGGTAAAATTAAAATAATAACTTATGTCTATCAGGTTATCAAATATTGAAAAATTGATCTCTTCCAGAAACTGATGAATGCGAAATTCCAGCAACTCAGATCTCCCTAAACCTATTCAATTTAGGGTGACCCTGTCTCAAAATTTAAAAAGTAATAAAAAGGAATGGGGATGTAGTTCAGTGGTAGAGCACCCCTGGGTTCAATGCCCAGTACTGCAAAAAATAAAAGTTTGAAAGATATGGATTTCCGAAGACAATCTAAACTTTTACATCAAAAATTTTTAAAAAATGTTGACTAATTTCACTTCCAGGAATTTGGAGAAAAAAAAGCAGAGTAATATACAGAGATACTGAGTATTGTATAAGATATCAATAAAGTTTAAACAATTCATATATTTATCAATAGGACTTGGTTAAATAAAATACAGTTTCCCTCTGTTGTAACATAAAATATCATATATTAGTACAAAAATATAGAAAGGATAAACTAGACCTAGATTTTAAATCTTTTATTTAGTGAATCATTTTTGAAATAAATATATTTCATGATCCCATTTATGAAAATGCATCTGTATATTTATGTATGGATTAGAATATATGTTTTTCCAACCTTAACTATAGTTTTTTTTTTCTTAGAGATAAAGGATTAAAGGGTGGGTGGGTAGCACCACAATGGGGTTTTCACTTTTTACATATATTTCTATAGATAATTTTTTGTTCTGTACACAGAACAAAAAATATATTTTTATCTTGAAAATAAAGATATTTTCATCTTGAAAAAATATCAATGCAGCAGTCTAATGAGACTCAGAATAAGATAGCCCTTTCGAAGAATGCATACAGTCAACCCTTTAGAAAATAGAACAGGATTCAGAATCCCATCCTGGGTTAGAATCTTTTCTCCACCAAATACTAGCTGTGTGAACCTGGAAATTTATTTAAATTCTCAGAGTCTCAGACACTCGGTCTATGCAATGGAATAATGCTTCCTACCTCAGAGAGATAATGAAAGGATTATGTAAGTAAGTAGCGATAAACTAAGACAGGTATCCAAGAAATACTAGTTCCCTTACTTTTCATGTTGGGAAGGTACAGCTTAATGTTCTCATTAAGTTTTCAAATGATTAAGGCATTTCTTAAGTACCCGACAAACTCCCAAGGAATGTCTGAATTGTGCACCAAAACTTCTTTAGAACATCCTGCATCAGGGGCTGGATGAAGAAATCACCTTACAAAGTACCATTTCAATATATCCGGTCCTATATCTAGAAAATAGAATCCAAAAGGAATAGCCTTACACTGAATTCCAAATACACAACTGGTGGTCCCAACAGGAGGAGAAATGTGATTGAATTCTGGCAAACGGAATAAGAACAAAGTGGGTGTCAAAATCATAAAAATACATAACAAAGGGTGAACCGGTTCCCCTTTCTCCTTGACACCTGCCCTCTTCCTGCTGCTCCCCGTACGCAGGCTGCACACGCTGGTACAGGTGGTCCTTTATAATTGTGCGCATAAAACAACTGAGTCATTTTCTGATTGGTAAATAATATGCGATGTCAGACTCCCCACACCATCTGTGTCACTCACCACCGCAGTTTTTTGCAAAACTGCCAGCAGCACAAGCCCAGCACCACATTGTTGGAGCAGTGGCAGGAAGAAGTACTTGGCATCCTTGGCAAAGCTTCAATCTGTTCACAGTATTGAACCTGACATATGCCCCAAAGCAGAACGTGTATGCTACCCTAACGATCTCTCCTGCTGTTTCATAATCAGAGACATCGATGGAGGGAGCACGGCCGCTTTTTCATTTGGCACTGATCAAACTCCTGGACTCACTTTTTGGCTAAACAATGCACTCATATTTAGGAGAATTAATGTACAGGTGACTAGACACAACCATTTCACTATTTCCACCACCATCCATCCTAAATCTAAGATTCCTGCTCACTTCCATATCTACACTCCAGCTTTGCTCAGTTTTTGGAATTCCTCTTCTCTATCACTTGAAAGAAAAGTGGCTGACTGCCGATCCTTGGCCCTGACAGATCGGACAGACTCCTTGAAGTTTGAAAGAGCTGAGGTAGCCATCGCCTTGTCAACTTCTCTTTTCATCGGAGGCAAGGAGCCTGGAGTCAGAGGGCATACCTTGGCTTCATTCTCAAGGCGTCTGGTAGTGACAGAAGCTAAAAGTCAGCCTCAGCATGCACCACGCAGGGAAAGTCCTGGAAAGACGTCTCCTTCCATCCCTCTTTTTTTGTTGTATCCTTTCATATTATTCACAATGAACCATATCCATATGGTGCTAGCGCCAGGCCCAGGAGTTAGGAGGCTTTGCCAAATCTCTTCTAGACTAGGACTTTCACATGATCCTTCAGTACTAACATAAGCTAAAAAAATTAACCTGCCTTCTAGGGATTTCATTGAAAAAGTGCCCTCCAAAATGTAATGCAATAGAGAAAACCACAGAATTTTGACCATGATATGTTTAATAATCCACACAAAATGAATATAATTCTATATTGCAGGTGGATTCCATAAGCAAACATGACAGCTAAATACAGCTGACAATCTAGATTCAAAACAATAAAGAGCCAAACAAGGGTCCCATATAACACTGCAACAAATCTGATATAGACAGAATTCCTTGAGGATCACTATTCACTTCTTTTAGTGGAATAAAAGTAAATGTCATGATTATTATTCATATCTATCAAATGCTCTACATGACTTGCAGTCTGTTTTGCTAAAGATAACTACAATAATATGGTATTTAGAAGAGAAACCATCATATCACTGTACAAAATTTCATGTTCCTCATTAGTAAAATGGAAACTAATCTAAGCACAGGTAAGAAAAACAAATTAAAGCTCCGATTATAAACTCAAAATGGCATACGCAGAAAAAAAGTAACATCTCTCTCTAAATATAAATGTAAATTTAATATCAAAGTAGTTATTTCACACTAACATTTGGCTTGTATTATTACTACATTATTTCTATATATAGTCCTCTCTCAGTATCAGTAAAGGATTCACTCCAAAATCCTCGAATGCTCAAGGTTGCTTTATAAAAAGACATAGTATTTGCATATTACCTATTGATATCCTCTCTTATAGTTAGGTCATTTCTAGATTACTTATACTATTCAATATAATGTAAAAGCTATATAAATGGTTGTTGTAGGCAATAATAGCAAGAAAAAGAAGTCTATAACATGTGCAGGACAAGTAGAATTGTTTTCAAATATTCTCCTTCTAAGGTTGGTTGAATCCACAGATACAAAGCCTGCGGATACAGAGGCTGAGTATAAATTAATAAAAGATGATCTTCAGAAAGTGCACACTCTAAAGACAGGTTATTGGGCCCAGTCTGATTTCTATCAGGCTGTGGAATTGTATCTCAACCTATTTTTATAAATACAGTCCACCTTCCTTGTGGGGGCATTTCACATGCAGGGATTCAACCAACTTCAGTTTGAAACATCTGGAAAAAAAATGCATCTATACTCAATACATCCAAACCTCTTTTTTTGCCATTGTTTCCTAAACAATATGGTATAACAAATATTCACATCACATTTACATTGGATCAGGTAATCCAGAGATGCTTTAAAGTGCATGAAAAGACGTGTGTGCAAGTAGTAGACCATCTTATATAAGAAGCGTGAGCATGCATGGATTTTGGAACCAATACCCCACAGACACCCAGGGGCAACTATAGTGAGCCTCTATATTCTTATCCTTTCATTGAATTGCTGCAATATTGTTGTTATTTTATATTTGTATATTTGTGCACTAGCCCTCCCCAGTGCCTTTTACTTAATAAATTTGTGCAATGACTCTCTGAGTGTCAAGTACTAACTTGATCCAGGTTCTAAGCTGTCCTCCTCTCTGGTGGAGTTTGTCATAGTCCTTCCTTCAGTTCATGTTTCCTGCTTTTCTTGTCCTTCAGGCAAGTACCTGCAGGAGAGGGTTGCGTACAATGGGAATGAAATCCCCTCAACATTTTTTGCATGTTGAAACAGTTCTTCTAGCACACTGGTCTGCAACCCAAAAACCCTTTGAGGAGGCCAAGATGCAGGGGCCTGTAGGCAAACCCTGTGTGATATGGAGAAGTAAAGAAACACCATCCAAAGGAAAGCGTGGTGGAAAAGGGTTTGAATCCTCCCATTACTTACGATCGCGGGTGAGGTCATTAGCCTCCACGGTCCTTGTTTGAAACCTAAACAGGTACGGCAACTCGCCATTCAGATCAATCCATTACTGAATTAGAAATACGACTGAATTTAGCAACAAATTTGTGCCAACATTACTTCTAGCAGCAGTAGGTTTTCAGCAGCAGATTGGCACCGTGACAGAGTCCATAATTTTCACAGTATGTGTTTCATAATTTGTCATGCACACTCTGATTGCTTGGCATATTGGCAGAGTCCACAGTGCTCTCTAAATGTCAGCAGACGCATTTGAGGATTTGTCATGCACGGTCTGAGCAAGTGACACAACACAGCGGAGTGGCCAGGTTCAGAGCTGATTTCTACGCTCCCTGCAAGCGAGTGCTCTCGAGCTCAGCCACCAGTGACGAGGGCCTGGCGGGGCTGCACAGCCCTTCTCTTGGAGCTGCTGATTTTTAATTCTGTGTCGAGTGATCATATGGAGGCTGCCAGGAGAAAATACTATCACACCGCAGGTGTGACACGCACAGCACAGAATGTTTTGCCTGATAATATTCTTTTCAGATCATTCCTTGTAGTGCACTTAACTGTTGTTTTTCATAAAAGCACAAAGAGCATTTCACAAATTAGGAGTAAGAAATAGGAGCGTATTAAGCATGAATAGAGGGTGGAGGAAGCTATATTACAATCAATGACTCAGTGAAGGGAGCAAAGATAAGAGGTGCCTGCTGATTTGAACAGAAATGGAGAGTGGTGTTGGGACCAGAGAATCCTTGGTTAGTGATCAGACCTGATTCCTTTAGGAACAGCTCCTGAGTTTAGATGAACCATCCATCCTTTCTTGGCCTCAGTTAGTGAGGAAGTTGGTTGGAGGCACCTCGAAGGAAGCGTTCGTGTCTATACTTTCCATTGTTCTAAGGTAGACTGTGAGTTTATTAATATCTTTCAGTCAGGTGACTCATTTGCCTGGGATGATTGCATAGTGGTTTTTGTCATGTTTAGTAAAAGCTTCAAGAGCTACATCTGCTGGAAGCTTTTAGTCGTTTAGGATCCCAGCCATTATCTTATCACTTTGAGTCACTGTCTTTTAGGAGGAGAAAGGAAATTAGTCTTTTTTATACATTTGGGTCCCGCAGATGCACCTGTTACTATGAAATCTGTTTGATGATAAATAACTCACATATGCTCAAAAGCATTGTCTTGACGTGTGCAGGGAGAAACCTTCACAGACATATGTTGCAAAAAGCAATATCTGTGACTTTGTTTTTGCTGGTGGATCCATGAAAGTAAGGGGGGGTACTTTGAAGCAAACAAAGACTATTTAGACTAGGAGGGAAACTGGGTATTTCACTGGGATAGTTTCAAATTTTGAAAGATCTATCATCAGGCAATATTCAATGACCAAAGAATACAAATGTAAAAGCACGAACGCAGACACTACTCACAAACATACCTATTAGCCAAAGCTGTGATACATAAAACGTATTGTGAAACATAGAGAATTGTTCATTTGAAAAAAAATCCAGAAGACTAGGGGCATTTGTGTTAGATCTATAGCTTTATTGAAAAAGAAACAGTCCTCTAAAAAAGCCACCAAGAATTAGGCTTTATTGAAATGTTATTTATTTAAATTTTTCTGCAGTCAATTTATCTGGACAAGGAGAATGACCACCAATCCTCCCTGACTTCTAGTGTTTCTACTAACCTTTTATGTGGCCAGTTTCCCACCATTGATAGACACTGCCAACCCCCTGCTGTAAGCCAGGTGGTTGCTGAACCTCACGTACTCCGATCTATCTCTCCAGAGCACGCATGAGCAAGTGAGGATTCAATCTGGTCCAATGTTTAGTGTCTCAGAAAAACTGAGTATCTTTTCAAATTCTATTAGACTGATTTGTGTACCTGGTTCTGTGACTTTTATTAACTTCTGAAATTGATTGATTTGTTCTGGTGATTAAAGGTTTAATTCCTCTAGAATAGAGTCCCATTCTTTTTTTTCAAATATCTTTCTTCAATTATATCCCAAAGCAGAAAACTGAATTAGCATGCATATAAATACATATGCTATCATATGCAGATAGCAAGCTCCCTATACATAATATTGACCTGAGTGTACTCATAAAAATAGGTGTAATACATTTTCGACAACATATATTTAACCTCACCCCTTCTCTGATATGCCATCCTCATCAAATATTTGCAAAGGCACCTAAAATAATCTGGAACTTCTTCACAATTAGCCACAAAAGCCCTCTCACCCATAAAGATCTTTCTTGGTTTTTTGAGATATCATAAAATTCTTTTTATGTGCACCCCTTAAGGATGCCCATCTTCTGTTATGCCATTAGTACACACAGACACACACGCACTCACAAAAACATGCCTGTCAAATCATTTGGTCACACCAGCTGTGGTGATGCATGCCCGTTACCCCAGTACTTGGGGGGCTGAGACAGAAGGATCGCAGGTTTGAGGACAACCTCAGCAATGTAGTGAGACTCTCAGCAACCTAGCAAGACCATGTTTCAAAACAAAAAGAAAAAGGGGCTGGAGGTGTAGCTTGGAGGTAAAATGCCCCTCTCTGGGTTCAATCCCCAGTACCACCAACCCCCCAAATTGGTCAATATAGTTGAAGTATTTGCTTGATTTGAAATATTTGCTTTCAATTTCTTTTCATTTCTTCGCTTCAAGTTGCCTAGAACAATGAACAGAGAGAAAGTAAAATGGCCAAAAAGATAATAACAAGTACACATTGAATGGAAATGAAATAAATAATTATGTTTCAAGTTGTCAATCTAATTAATTTTTAAGATGATGTGAGTGCATAATCCCTACTAACAATTTGATAACTATGAAGGTTTGGTTGTTTCATTTTACTTTTTGGAAAACTCTTCCAAAGTTTGTGTTAGTCTATCTTCTACCTTAGCTCTCCCCATTCCATTCACATCCCCTCCCTGCCTGATAGTGCTGGGAATGGAACCCAGGGCCTCACACACACCAGGCAAGTGTTCTACCACTGAGCTACATTCCCAGCCCTCACAATTGTTATTTATCTTCCTATAAACACAAGTGTTCACATGCAAACACACACACACGGTTTTCCTCCTGCCCTTTTCTCCTGTGATTCCTCACTGGTATTAAAGAACTGCATGATGAGTTCAGTTCACTTATTTGGGGCTGTTTCCTTAACCAGAATTGTCTTAGCTCATCTCTTACAATAGCTTCAGCAATCTAAATTTCTGATAATTTTTAGCATCCATAACTCATTTCCTGGGTAAAAGAGCTAATAAAAATATTTTTGTTAGAGGCATGCTACCTTCCAAGGCTAAAGAAATCAAAATAAATTAGCTTCTAGAAACATCATTAAATACTCGCCTTGTGCTAATAAGCAGAGGAGAGCCGATCATTTCCCCAAACCTCCCAGCAATAGTCACAAGATCACTTCTGCCTCTACCTCAGGTGCCTTTATAGTATTATAACATCCCGCATTTTCAAACTGCAGTTGGGTTTTTTCAGAGCAGAGCGGTGACTTTTCTCAGTTTTTCACACAAACTGCAGTTCCACCTTCCCATCACAGTTACAGGGTCTTCCCATTGTGAGCAGAACTCAAGGACACACTATGCATTTGTAGAGAGATCAGGAAATAACACATCTTTTCTTATGCATATTACAAGGAAGGAAGGAAGGAAGAGACAACAATGATGACAAGTTGAAAATAAAGATAAAATTTAAAGGTTTTTCTGAACCCATTTAACCAATAATTGTTTGTTTTCTTTTATTTTGCAATGTATATAGGAACAGAGTACTTTCTGACATTGAACTTGTATGATCCTGGGGGAGACAGACAATAAGCAAATAAATTATCAATTTATGTCTATATGAACATGAATATGCATATGATACAATATACATACACATGCATATGTGGATATATATGTAACAATTAATTTATATTATATGTGTACATCTGCATATGCATTTATCATAAGACAGTAAATGATTTATAAAGAAATTTAAACTGAGCTGGGCATGGTGGTTCATGCCTATAATCTCAGTACTTGGGATGCTGAGACAGGACAATCACAGGCTTGAAGCCAGCCTCAGCAACTTAGTGAGACCCTGTTTCAAATAAAAAATAAAATAGAGCTGGGGGTACAGCTCAGAGGTAGAATGCCCCTGGGTTCAATCACCAGTACCAAAAAAAAAAAAGAGAGAGAAAGAAGAAAGGAAGGAAGGAAGGAAGGAAGAAAGGAAGGAAGGAAGGAAGGAAGGAAGGAAGGAAGGAAGGAAGGAAAGAAATTAAAAGTGGGGCATTAGAAAATGAATAATGCCTGGTTTTCTCAAGAAGCACATCTCATGTCCTGCACATCATGAGATGTGCAGGAGCGAGATGCTGTGGGAACGGAAGGGGCTGCCCCGTGTGCCTCTTCATACATGTGACAGGTTGCATGTTGAAGATCAACAGAAAGCTAATCTTCCTCTTCCTTTTTTAAATTTCTGCCTTTCAGGAGTGGGAACTGCTGCGCTCTTCCTCATTACTGAAGATCCAACAGTCCCAGCAGTTTTTGACGCTACACATCATTTCTGCCTTTCATAACAACTCCGATGGCAAACTGGAGGAGGCCGAATCAGACACCACTGGCCAGCCACCACCTCAATTAAATGTATTAATATTTCTTTTAATATTCCAAGTGAAGCCATTCTAGCAAATGACAAACTATAAAGACGGTTATACATTTAGTTTGAAAATTAATATATATCATCATAAATTATATTCAATATACAATTAATATAATCAAATGTTTATTAGGCTGCTGCAATAACAATAATAATACAGAATGTGAAACTGGTACTTAACACTTCTAACCTCAGAAGAGAAGAGATGTTGTATGGGGATGGAAAACACTATTTCTAATTTCTTCCATACATACTTAATATAGGGTCCTGTCAAAAGGAAGATTCTGTTACTGTTCAACTTGCCCCTCCCCATACTTTAACAATTCTTATTAA
Organism: Glis glis; assembly: GCA_004027185.1. Lineage (NCBI taxonomy): Eukaryota > Metazoa > Chordata > Mammalia > Rodentia > Gliridae > Glis > Glis glis. Next base: position 22,701 of record PVJS01005795.1, read on the forward strand.
AAAAGACCCCGTTTTAAAGCCAATTCATCTTCCATGCTGCCCAAGGTCCTCAGACAGAGGGTTGAAGTGCCTCGCCCAGCCACAGCTTCAAGAACCTTCACAGAGCTGACAGCCCAAAGAGCTGCTTTCCTGATTGCCAAATGTCTACTGGAAATATCCACCTTCCTGTACGTAAGGGACCATGAATTCAATAAATATATTATCGGTCCACCCTGAAACCCATCAAGATGTATAATTACAATGCACCAATAAAATAAATATATTATCATTTCTCCAAAAACTTGTTCCTTCTCTGCATTCCCTTTCTCAGCAAATGGGACCAATATTTATCATGTCTACCTTGAACTTGTTCTCCTCCTCCCCTGGTTCCACCAGTCCCTAAGACCTATTGTTTCTATCCCTTAATAGCATCTCACAAATTCTCTCCAATCCCATGGACATTTTGGCAACACTGTTGGTTTCTCACCTAATACTCCCTCCTTTATTATGTTGGAAACAGGTATGAGTGTATTCAGGTAGAAGGTTCTATTCTTCAAGGAAAGCCAGGTCTTTCCTGGGCCCTAGGATGTGCATCTTGATTCACTTATGGAAACCAGCACTATACAACAGAACTTTCTGCAGGGGTGGAAATGATTTCTAATCTGCACTGCTCAGTGCAACAGTCAACTGACTATGTCTGACTGTGAAGCATCTGAATTGTGGCGGGTGCAAATGCTGCACAGAACCTTTAATTCTATGTCGTTTGATTTAAGTTAAGTTTAAGAAGTTGTGTGTGACTAATGGCTGCATTATTAGATAGCACAAATAACAATCAGGGTGTTTCTTTATCAATCACCAATGATTCATGTAGGAATGGGCATTCGGCAGAAGTTTGGCTAGTTAGATATGAGAAAGAACTCGCCAGAGAATATCTGGAAAACTTCTTTTTTTTTTTTTTTGCGGTACCAGGGGCATTCTACCTACGAGCTACCCCCCTGGCCCTATTTTTTATCCTTTATTTTGAAACCGGGTCTCACGAAGTTGCGGAGGGCCTCACTAAGTAGCTGAGGCTGGCCGCGAACCCAGATCCTCTGGTCTCCGCCTCCCAAGTACTGGGATTACAAGCGTGCGCCACCACATCCGGCCAGAAAACTTCTTCTTAAAAGAGATAAAGAATGGGACATTCTTCTGTTCTCTGCATGTCGTATAAAGACTTGGTACTTATGCCAGGCGTGTTGGCACACTGCTCTAAAACCAGTATTCAGGAGGCTGAGACAGGAGGATCACAGGTTTGAGGCCAGCACACAGTAACTTAGTGAGACCGTGTTTCAAAATTTAAAAAACAAAAAAGGGCTGCAGATATAGCTCAGAGGCAGGGAACCCCTGAGTTCAACCCCTAGTACCACACACACCAAAAAATTAATACTTAAGATTTTGCAGTTATTTTGAATCCATGAGGGCACAAGCCTCAGGACAAATATGTACATACTGAGATCGTCCAAGAAATAAAAAATGGAAATAATCTGAGAGCTCTATCACATCTAAAACAAACTGCCAAGTTAACAGCATTGAAATCTCTCTTCTGGAATGATTTGAGATAACAAACCCTCTTATTTTAAAATCTGTTGACTTGTTATTTCTGTATCATGAGATAAAAATCGTCCTCAGCAATGATACATTTTTTAAAAATTCAACAACTTATCCATTTCTTACCCAACTTGATGCAGTCACCACCTTCCTGGCCGTGATTCCTTCTAATCTACCATTCAAACATCCTGTGGAGTGTTTCGTCTTCACAAAACTTAACATGGTTTGCAACTAGGGACTTGGCGGTTTAGTTGTGTGCTTATTGTCTCTCCCCGCACCAGCTTTTGCCCTCTGGAAAACAGACAGCACATATATTTGGCTCGCTGTTGTACATCATCATTTCTTAGCATGCAGACTGGCATTGTGTGGGTGCTCAGCAAGAAGATACGGAATTAATTAGTTAATTAATTAGTATAAATTACAATTCTAATTGGAATTTTGCTTTTTAAAAATGCTTCAATTTTTCTACACGGATGATAGAATGGATTCTGAATTTCCTAAACTAACGTACGAAGATATTCCCCTCTCGGGTTGGACCCACCTTTGTAGCCCCTGGTCCTGTCTGTACTTCCTGCCCCTAACCCCGTTCTCAGTCACAAATCATTACTACTCACCCTTCTCCAAGAATAGCTTAGAGACCTTTATTGAGTGATTTTTGCAGGCTGCTTGGGCAATTTGCATGCAAATAATTTACTCACATGTGAGTTAGCAGACTGAGTCAAGGAAAAAAGAAAGACAAAAGCAGGATTTATGAAAGGGAAAGGGAAGGATTCGAGAACTGTATATAGCTTGGAAATAGAGAAACTTATTTACATATTTTTTCATAAAACTGATGATTTGGCAACTAACAGAGAGACAGTGTGGATGTTGCCTCCTTGACTAGTGTGACTAAGGCTATAAAGAAGCCGGGCGCTGGTGGCGCACGCTTGTAATCCCAGTACTTTGGGAGGCGGAGACCGGAGGATCCGGGTTCACGGCCAGCCTCAGCTCTCTCTCTCTCTCCTTGTCTCTCTCTCTCTCTCTCTCTCTCTCTCTCTACCTAGTGAGGCCCTCCACAACTTTGTGAGACCCGATTTCAAAATAAAGTATAAAAAATAGGGCCGGGGGTGTAGCGCGGAAGTAGAACGCCCCTGGGTTCAATCCCCGGTACCGCAAAAAAAAAAAAAAAAAGGCTATAAAGAAGACATTTTCATTTAATGGTGATTCTTGAGAGTTTATTCATGAAAAAAAATGAAATAGAGACAGGTATGGTGGCACACACCTGTAATCCCAGTACTTGGAAAGCCGAGACAGGAAGATTGCAGATTTGAGGCCAGCCTCAGAAATTTAGCAAGGCTCTCAGCAACTTAGTGAGACCCTGTTTCAAAAAAAAAAAAAAAAAAAATATATATATATATATATATATGCCCCAAGGTTCAATCCCCAGTACCACAAACTTTTTTTAAAAGTAAATTTTTAAAAAAAAGAGTTGTGTCATATATCAGAGGTAGAATGCTTCAACTCCCAGTACCAATAAATAAATGCATAAATGGATAAATAAGCCAGGCTGTCTAAGTGAAGTATTAGCCATGGGGCCCTCACTCAGTAAATTCATGTTTCCACAATTTCTGTAATCAGAATTTCTCAAGATTCATTCCTAATCCACCGTTCTATGGAGAAGACACAATCATTCTTCTAAATCCCGCCCTTTTTACTACCAGATTTTTCACATTAGATACTGTATTGGACAGGGTTCCCTAGATTAACAGAATACACAGAATGAGTATATTTGAAAAAAGGGATTTATCAGATGGGCTTACAGTTTGAAGCAATGTAGTCCTAGGTTCTGATTGCACGTGGAGAGTCAGAGGAACCAGTAGCTGGTCGAACGGTCTAAGAGCTAGAGTCTTAGGATCGGAGCAACCACTAATTCAGTCCCAGTCCAAGATGTGAAGATCAGGAAGCTCTTCGGAGAAACGATGGTGGAGTTTCAGTTCCAAGAGCTGGAGGCCGAGAAGATCAAGAAACTCTTCGGAGAAAGGCGAAACCGGCAGCCGACGATCTCAGGCGAGAGCAGATGCGTTTTTCCTTGGAAAGAGTCGCACGCACTCTACGCGGCTTCTCCCTCTTTATTTAAGTCCGCACCTATCAGAATCCTGCTGCCTACATTCAGGGCAGGGCTTTCTCTTTAATCTGCTGTTACACACCCAAAATCACATAATCTTGGGTGTGTCATGATCAGGTCAAGTTGACAACCTAGACTGACTATCACAGATACCTAGCCTCCAAACCCATATAGATACACATTTCTTTTTGGAACATACAACATATTTCTGTAAACATTTCCTGAGCAATACTTTAGGTGAGGAATTTTTCTTGGTGCTGGGGATATAGCAGGAAACCATGTAGACTCAGCCACTTGGAACGTAGAGGCAGATACGCCCAATTTAAGACAGTGAAGAATGAAGAAAAGCTGCAGCCTTGCACTGGTACAACTTATTAGTAGCAACAGAGTTAGTGTAGTTAAATTCTGAGATACAGAAATTGCAAGAAATTTTCAGTCTGACTATAAGAAAAAACTGGATTGCTGTCCAGCAAAATCAAACTCCAGGCAAAGCTTAGGAAGTAGGTTGGCCTCCTGCAGGTAAGCTGAATTCCATGCAGAAAGAACATTTTCAGACAACTTCCCAAGATCCATGTGACTATCCCAAAGCCTGGTTCGTGATCAGTAAATCATTTTTATCATTTTCCAAATTATTTTTGCTGCAAATTCCATTAGGATTAGGACAGAAGTCACATATCAGGTGCTGCCAACCCTCCCTTGAGTTTCTCAATCAACTCAGCACTCTCTAGAAAGCACAAGAGTCTCAGAGTTTATGATACTAAATACACCTCACTCCCAGCTACTCCACACATTGTTGCCTTCATACTTGATAGCCCTCGTTGTATTTGTAAAGTTGATTTTCTATCCTTTCAGAGGCATTGTGCTGAGTGGCACGATTTGTTCACAGTCATGTCTTCCATTCTTGACTTTGTCATACTTCCTTATAGTCAGAATAAGGTTTTCTGCTCACTGGCTTTTGGCGTGGAATTCAACTTTGGCCAATGGGACAGGAGTAGATAGGGTTTACACAGTTTTAGAGCAGAGATTTTAAATGTAGTTTTGTGATTTGGCTTTGGCCCCTTGAGCTTCTGCTCTCTAAGGGAAAAAAAAAAGACTATGCTGTGAAAAAAGATCATGACCCAAATAATGACTCTATTTCCACCTCAAGACCTGGAAAATATCCACCTGCAGGCAAGGCCTGCTAAACCCAGCTGAAGCCAGTCAGCAATGCCACAGCTGACCAATGGTTCCCACAGAAATCGAGTGAGAAATATTGGTTGTGATAAGCCACTGTTAAATCAAAATTCTTGAGACTACGAGATCTCTGGAATAAAAGAATTTGTTGAGCTATCACAGATACCATTCAGAAAGAAAAAGTTGGTCCTGTAAGGCAAGATAGCAGTTGGAAAAATAGTTGCAGAGTTCCATCTAAAAAATGGAGTACTTCTGCAGGAAAGAAGGGGGATGTTATTTGCATTGGATCTACATTCGCTGTAGAGAGGAGAGGTGGGATTGCCTGAATCAGGGAAGTTTTGAGATAGATGTGCAGTCTACAAGGTCAAACCACCATTGCCTCTGGATGAGTTCGGGGAGCAAGCAGGCAGAGTGGTATTTAGGGGCTTGCTATGTAGGATTTAGTTAAGGTTGTAATATATACTCAAGAATGTAAAATGGTCTTGGGTTTTTCTCTTGGCCTTCAGTTTGATTAACTTCCTTCATCTCATCCCCCTTCTGTCCTTGGGGATTTTGCAAAAAATTTGAACACATTTCAGAATTTTTTCCTGATCATCACTGAATGTCTGGAGCTGTTTGTTGCTACAGCAAAAGCTAATGCAATCTTCCAATTTTTTAAAAATTTCTAATCAAATTAATAAGTGTTATGCTTCCCTCAAACCCACTTGCTTCACACAAGTTTCACACATCACGTGGATGGGTCAGCCACGCAATAGCTCTTTGCAAGCAGGCTTCAAACAGGCCTCACTCTCTATGTTCAAAGAGATAAAATTGATTTATGAGCCTTTGAGACAATGTTAAATTCCAGGCATATAATATTTTAAGGTGTTTAACTCAATCACTATAAAACAATCACATTGAATTCTTAGGATATATGCTTTCTACCAACTTCCTCCAAATAAGCACCTTCTAATGCCTCGTAAACCTTTCCTTGGGACTGGTCTTAAGCCTTCAAATCTTGAGATCAGTCATCTCCCTCCTAAACCTTCTTAGTTTCTCTCTAGGAATCATGAAATTGACCCCATAAACATTTTCCGCTTCCTTATCTTCCTTAACCCACAGAGAAAGGTAATATCTTTTAAGTGTTGACAAAGGGTTGAGGTATTGAAGTATTTCGGAAAGGCGATAGCTCTGCAAAGCCACCCATCAAAATACCCATGAAACACAAACCTCCCCATAATTAGTCATCAGCAATAATAAATCATCACCATGCCAGCCTTTACAGGCTCTGCAGCATTGACCTGAAACACCCCCCTTCCTTCCCTGCTCAGTTCCCATCTCCTGTGACTGCCAATCAAAGGGAGACAGCCAGGTCCAGGGCTGAGCTGACTCAGCAGGCGGGCAAACAAGACTTGCAGCTACTTAACATTTAGTCACACACACACAAAAATGCCCCGGAAAAAAGAGATCAAAATATGGCAAAAAAGTTAGCCTACAACCAAGAGAAATGGGAACCTCTAAATACACATGGATGAGAAAGTGCCACCCTTAGGATGTAGGAAAGGATCAAAGTACCTATTGCTTAGGGACCTGGCTGTTGTTTTCCTTCCCTTTGTCTCCTTCAAATTCACTTTCATCTTCCATTATAAAATTTTCATGGGCGTGCTAGTGAATGGCTTAAGAAACAAGTTCTCCAGCTATAAACAAATACACACAATGGGAATGCAAATTTCCTCCCTAATACCAGGTCTTTGTGGGGCCCTTGCCCCCGGGCAGTTCTGTCCTGCTGGACTGGAGACTGCTGTGTGGAGGTTGAAATTTGCTTTGAAGTCTGAAGATCACCTCCCACATGTTTTCCAGAGCCCACTACCTGAGTCTCAGAATTAGTCATTAATGGGGTTGGGACAATCTGAAGTGCATTTGAACATTATTAAATACTCCTTTGTGGTGGTTATTATGGTAAATTGAAATGGAAGAGTCTTAACAGCAGGGATCTCTAGGGTTGGATATTGTAACGATTCTTTTGAGGAACTGAGATAAGATTTAAAAGAAACCAGATCTAAAACCCACACTCCTAAGGATGCATCTAATTTTGACCTTGACTTATTTTGCAACCTAAGGCTAGTGACAAAACCTCTCAATTTCCTTCAGGGAGCTATAAAATTTTGATGAGATGCTATTTTACAGAAATTCTGAAAAATTAACCCTTGCTAAATGTTGCCTTTTTCTTTCCCAGGTATTTAGCAATTCATTCCTCTAATGTCCAGCCCCTATCCATACCCTTTGACTTTCACACATGTTTACACACACGCATTTACACACACACACACATGTTTATACACACACACACACACGCTTAAAAGTCCCATCCTGTCTTGATATCAAAACACAACAGCCACATGTTAAGAGTCACCCACCACAGGCTAGAAGGAATGGACTTTGTCACGCAGGCAAGACTCTGTCCCTATGTAAATTTCTAAGGTTTCCATATGGCTCCTGATGGGATCCAGGACACACTACCTCATGGTATTTTAAGGCAGAAATTTGAGAGAAATGCAGGAGCAGGAAGGTTACTCCCACCTTCCCCACACCATTTTCTCCTGAAGCACTTCATAAAACCTAGGAAGGATTTTCTGACCTTCGTTTGAAGCAGGTCATAAGATCGTCATATGAGAGATGCCTCCCTACAACTGAAGGAAAGGAATATCCTTATCTCTGAAGACACCTGGATGCAGAGAAGAACCTGAATAAACAGGCCTGGCTAAGCTCCCCCAGGTTATTATTCTTAGATCACACCCATTTGGCCAATCATACTTCTCCATCACTATCCATTTCTTCATCAAACTAGCATAAAAAATGCACAGGTTTACGCATTTCTTCATGTTTTATCTACCTATGAATGTTCCCAGGTCACATAAATAAAATAAAAGCATTAAATAAAAGTCTTTGCTTTTTCCTTGGCGATCTTTTTTTATTGTTGTTGCTGTTTGGGGTTTTTTGCAGTGTGTGTGTGTGTGTGTGTGTGTGTGTGTGTGTGTGTGTGTGTTACTGGAGACTGAGCCCAGAGGCATTCTATCACCAAACTACACCATGAAGCCTTTTTATTTTTCATTTTCAGTCTCCACTAGTTAACGCGCTCTGGCTTCAAACCTGTGATCCTCCTGTCTCAGCCTCCCAAGTACTGGGATTACAGGCCTGTGTCACTACACCGTGCTGGTGATCTGGTTTTTGTTGTAAGGGGCTCATCTACAGATTTAGGGTGGGTGAGGAAAAGAAACCTGTCCTCCCCTACATTCCTTTAGTCTTTGTCCTGACAAACCTGACCATCAGGCGATGATCCTAAAGAAGGACAACCCAGACCCCCTTGATTCCTGCAGCTCAATTATACGGTTAATTCATTAGTTCTGTGCTTCTGATCTGCTTCACCCACCTTTGTCACAAATGCCACACGGCCTTGTGGTTTGGTGTAGGGGCTTGGAGCCTTCTGCCTGGATATAATCCCAGGCTGCTCACTCATGAGCTATGTGATAACTTTTAGTTCCTTAGCCTAAAATGCTATCAGTAAAATTAGTGGTACTTACCACTTAGCACTAATAAAAGGCTTACATAAGTTAATGTCTGAAAGCATCTAGAAAAATGTCAGGAATATGACAAGCACTATACATTTGCTTGTTAAAGAACTACAATGAACACAGTTATTAGCTCTGAATACAAAATGCCCACTGGGCCTTACAGCCCACCACAGAAATGTTTTAGTATGAGATCAGTGCTGGATGCTCCAGCCAATGGGCCAAGCTCTGAGAAGTCTGGTTAGTTTTTATGAAGGAGACTGGGCCCTTGCATGTCTGTACAGACAGCTGGGCAGTCTATCAGGGACTAACCTTGTGGCCCCCATAATGGGCAGCACAAGATTGGTTGATTTGGCACTGCCCATTATGGGGCAAGGATATGTAGGTGGACCTGTGTAAATGGGACCTCTGGGAAGAAGCTATAACATCATGTTCCAGGGTATAGGCCTTTGCAAGCCCGCGGTAATAATGCCTCTGACACTTTAGTAAGTTTGAACTCTCCAACTACCCCTGGAGCCCTTGTCAGTAGCACCATGGTTACATAAGAAATTAGGACATGTAGGTACCCACACCATGGGCCTCATAGCCCAGCAGTGGGATTACCTCTTACCTGTGCTCAAGTGCAAAATGCTATATGGCAGTGTCCTTGGTGTGCAGAACACCACTCACAGAGATGTAGGGTTCCCACAACCATAGGACAAGTTCCCTGAGGTACTCAACCTTTACAGGAATCGCAGGTTAACTATATTGTCCCACTGCCTACAGATCAAGAACTCCAGTATATTATGACAGTCGTGGATTCGGCCACAGGTTTAGGTTTTGCCTGCTCTGTAGTGCGTGCAGGCCGACCAGTGACATATTGTAGCTACCCTTGAACAGTGATAGATCATGTGCGAGTCACATGGTGGTTTTACACTTCAGTCTTGTTTTTTTTTTTTTCCAGAGAGTGCTACTATAGATGTAGAGCTAAGGCCGGGTGTGGCGGCTCACGCTTGTAATCCCAGTATTTGAGAGGCAGAGACCAGAGGATCCAGGTTCACGGCCAGCCTCAGCTACTTAGTGAGGCCCTCCTCAACTTTGTGAGACCCAGTTTCAAAATAAAGGATAAAAAATAGGGTTGGGGATGTAGCTCGGAGGTAGAACGCCCCTGGGTTCAATCCCCGGTACCGCAAAAAAAAAAAAAAAAAAAGATATAGAGCTACAGGTAGAAGCCTTAGCTCAACATGTTGCCAAAGCTTTAAATACATCCCATTGGACTCTTTCCCTTTTAATGAGAGAAACCACCCAAATGAGGAAGGTGGTTTTGCAGAATAGAATGGCATTAGATATGCTCACTGCTGCCCAGAGTGGAATGTGTGCCCTTCTCCATGTAGAATGCTGTGTATATATTCCAGACCACCAGCAACAGATATCACAAGCCTTAGAGGAAATGGATGCAGCGATACAGGCTTTTCAGGCCTCACAGGAGGACCCATTTACAACCTGGTGGAACCCACTGGGCTCCTCCTAGAGGTGGGTATTGACTATCCTCAAATTTGTGGCTGGAGAACTAATAGTCAGCTGTCATGCCCTTTAATACTGTTACGATCTTTGGGCCCAATGTAATGCTCTCTGGGTAGATTGTGCACTGCCACCCTGTAGGGGGTGAAGTGTGGGGCCCAGAGGAAGTACAGGTGGGCAGTGAGGACATGCCCCACTCACCCCTTGCAGCTGCAGATGACCCCATTCATCCCACGCAGCTGAAGATGAATGTTTAGGTGTGAGTATGACTAGGCAAAATGCAACACACATGCTCACGTTATGCTGGCATAGACGTGTGCCATTTTGCCCAGAACCGTATATAAGAGACGGGTCTGTAAAATAAAGCTGCTGTTTGTTCTCCTCCAGATGGTAAATCTGCATGCATTCTTTTCACTGGGGATTTTGCTGCCCAAACCTCCCCTGTAACCACAGCTGGCCCATGATAGGGCCCCTGAGAGACAGATTCTGTGACAGTGCTGAGGTCCTAAGCTTCAGGTAGATTATGAACTAATGGAGAGTGTTCTGAGCAGACTTAGATCATGAAGAACAACTAAAACACAGTCTCAGTCATTTCAAGAACATTTATTGCAATTGTGACCAAAACAGGTTCTTTATTCCTTAACACACTCTGTGCAAACTTTATACAATTTATATTATTTTATGGCAGAGAGAGAGAGAGAGAGAGGGAGAGTGAGAGAGAGAGAGAGAGAGAGAGAGAGATATTAGTACAACCTGGAAAGCAGGTTGGGCAGCCCTTTTACCACAGAGCTCAGTTGGCTGTGTCGGAGTCTCAGCTCTCAGACCCTAACCAATGCTCAACCTAAACTGAATGTGAGGAATTGCCCAATGGCTACAAGCATAGCTGGCCAGGACAGCATTTAGCTTCACTATTGGTGTTTGGAATGGCAAGGTGGCAAGGCTTCTTGGCAGAAGTTGTGCATTTCCAGTCTCAGGTGCTGACAATTATAGTCCTCAGGTTGCTGAGGACTCAATGTAGTTGTTCAGGTGCTCCTGATCAGGAGGCCTTGCACCTGCACATTGCCTATCATGTCTGGGCATTGCACCTTGTGCCTTGTGCCTGCGCATTGCTCTAATGCCCTGGGTGTGTGTGCACATCTGCGTGTGCTGAATATGACTAGGCATGCTGCACATCATGTGTGAGACACACCCAGGTGTGCTTTGGGAGTTAAGTCCCTCTTTGGCTTTAATGAAGCCCCTTAAAAAAAAAAACAAACTATGTGCTCTAAACTGGGAGGACACGCATAGAAATGGTTTTATTGTGTTTTGACTTTAACTACTGTAACAAAAATCCCATAAACTGGGTGGCTTATAACAACAGAAATTTATTTGTCACAGTTTTGGAGTCTGGAAATTTCAAGATCAGAGCATTAACAGATTCAATGTCTGCTGAGAGCCTGCATTATGCTTCATAGTTGGAGCCTTCTAGCTCTGTCCTGACATGTTGGGAGGGGCAAACAAGCTCCCTTGGGTCTATTCTATATGGGCACTAATCCCATTCTTCAGGGCTCCAGCTTCATGACCCAATTACCTCTCAAAGGTTCTACCACCTAACACTGCCACCTTGTGGGTTAGGATTTCAACAAGTGAATCTGGGGGACACAAGCTTTCAGACCAGAGCAGAAACACATAATGGTTGTTTATTTTAATAATCACTCCTAATAAAAAGTGATATTTATTACAAAATGAATTTTTATTAATATTAAAACAATCATTAAAAACTGATATAATAATAACCAATTTTTATAAGGTGTTTTCAACATACCCTGAAATATTATTCTAAGTACTTTATGTAAAATAATGCATTCAATCCCTACAATGACTCTATGAGGCAGATACTTACTATTATCTCTACTTTATAGAGGAGAAAGATGCTCAGAAAGGCACTGTCACTTGGCTAAAGAGGCATAATAACTTGCCCAAGATATACCATTGTATGTAAAAGAGCTAGGATCTTAACCTAGGTGGAGTGACTCCAAAGTTCTTTTATTAAGTACTGTAATACAATCATTCTCTGTGTATAATGAGGTGTATATACAAATAAGGATTGTGACATAAAAGCCAAAAAAAAATAGAAATTAGAACACATAAAGTTGAATGAGAAGCAAAGTCCAGTTCATGGAGGTTCTAGTATATTTTTCTGAAAATGTAGAAATGTGAAGGAAACAATTCAAATAATGCTATGACCATATATGAAGGTATCACTACCAATATCATTAACATGTATAGAAAGGGAGGAGGAGGTAGCAGGGTAGGATGCCAAGGGAAATACCCTGTGTGCTGTGTGCATATATGTTTGTATCACTTTGAACCTCACTATGATGTATACTTTCAATGCACCAATAAAAATAAATATATATAAAAATAAATACAAATTTGTGTGTGTGTGTGTGTGTGTGTGTGTGTGTGTGTGTGCGCGCGCGCGCGCGTGCTGGAGATTTACCCCAGGAGCATTCTACCTCTGACCTACACCCCTAGCCCTTTTTATTTTTTGTTTTGAAACAGGGTCTTGCTAAGTTGCAAGACTCTCAGCAACCAAGCAAAATCGCTAGAACCTGAGATCTTCCTTTCTCAGTATTCCAAGTACTGGAATTACAGGTATGCACCACCACACCTGGTTAGGACAATTTTTAATAGTGAGAAAATGTAGAAATAAGATTCTTCATACAAAAATCCATGTATGTAGGAAATAATACTTTGAAAACTGTAGTCAAATATCCTCAGTCACATTATACTGTTACTCTTCTCCTGGATCTTAGCACATCTATAGTACTCTGCTAGGATGAAACCCCCAGGTCATTATCGCCCAGATATTGATTTAGATATTGCCCAGAGTTGATTTAGAATGAAAAGACACTCGTATAAAATCAATATTACCTATAGACTATCTTCCTTCTCCTCTTTCATCCTGGAAAGTCTTCCTAGTCTGAGAAGAAGAGCTCCATTATCATTCTTGCCTTTCTAAGACACTCTAGTTACAACTCCAAATTTCTTTCTCCATTTTATCTCCATGAAAATGGTTTGAAATATCCTAAAGACTCAGAATTTGTTAAAAAGAAATCCTGGAAGACTTGCAGATTCTCTCCGCTTTCACTCCTGCCAAGTGACTTCCCTGAAGTAGCAGAGAGTTCAGCAGTTCTCTCCACCGAATTCAAAGAAAAAGAAGAGGAAACATATAAACCAAAGCCAAAAGGAGCTTATATCTGTTCTTATAGCAATGGGGGACTACTGATAAATTTTAAGCCAATGAATGATATGATCACACTTAAATTTAGAGAGATAAATCTAAGGGTAGTATAGACAAGATATATGTAGAAGTAGGGAGACTACCACAAAAAGCTGTCATAATAATTCAAAACAAAGGAAAGTCATATAATGTTAGTGAAGAGCGAGAGTAAGTCTTGCTTAAAAGAGATATGAAAGGGGAATAGAACTAATTTTCATAGAGTTTATGATTAATTTAGGAAAATTTAATAATAGATTTATTGAGTTCTTATTATATGCCAGGTTCTTTGCTGTGTTTTATATGAAATAATTATTAAATCTCACTGTTAATTTTCATATCGATTATATGAAGGGATAGTATATGAAGGGATCAATTATATTGAAGAGATAGTATTTTTCATATATTGGGTTAAATAACACTATCAGAATTAATATTTCTATTTTTTTAATGTGGCTACTAAAAATTTAAAATTACATTTGTGACTTGCATTTGTTATTTCTACTGATAGAGAATATATAACTCCCTCCTCACCTTTGGTTCATTCCTTTGATGATAAGGAAACTTTTCCATCTTTGGAAACATTTCTTCTGTCATCAAGAAAGAGAGAATGAATCCTTAATTTCCAGGTAGGTACTTGTTTTTCTTTATTGACCAGTTCTTAAATGTGGAAGACACCAGAATGGTTTACTTTTTTGAGAGTCTCCTACATGGCAGCATGTGGTCCAGACACTTCATATGTCTTATTAATTCTCACATCAACCGGATAATTTCTGTTAATTACTCTACTTTACATTTGAAGATACTGGGGCTCAAGAAATTACTTCAAGCAGGATCTCACAGAAAATAGGTATCTATGAGTTGATATTGCAAAGATTTCTGAAGGCATTTTTTTTTTTGCGGTACTGGAGATTAAACCCAGGGGTATTCTATCTCCAAGCTACACCCTCAGCCCTATTTTATTCTTTATTTTTGAAACAGGGCCTCATTAAGTTGCGAAGGGCCTCACTAAGTTGCTGAGGCTGACTGTGAACCTGCAATCCTCGTGTCTCAGCCTCCCAAGCACTGGTATTACAAACGTATGCCACCATGCCCAGTCTGAAGGCATATTTGATTCCAAACTTCATTCAAAAATCTTTCAGATTAATGCTGTTCTTTTGGAGCAGAAAAAATATCCTATACCTCCTTTTTAAACTTTCTAAGTAAAAAGTTTTCTTCTATCTTAATAATGTAAATTTTTAGCTCTCACATCATTGAAGCTTCTACACTTTTTCAGGATTAACCACACCCCTAAGTTTCTCTCCTTTGATTTTAGAAGTATTCCTATCCATTACAAGGGCAGTTCTTGATTGCTACCTATGTAACCATACACTCGTTTATTTTTTATTGATATGGATTACATTATATTATAATTTCTTGAGCTATCTGTACTCCTTAACATGGACCTGATTAGGAATATGCATTGTGTTTTAATCATGTTCATATCCCAAGAGTCTAGTACAATACCTGAAGCCATAGCAAGCATTTGATAAATGAGAGTTGATTTAGAATGAAAAGACACTCGTATAAAATCAATATTACCTATGGATTCCACAACATGAAGGAAAAGGATAAGTCAAAAATATTCCATAGTTTTAAATCTATCTACATTTTAAGACAAATGGCAGAGATTTTTACAGGCAGAGAAGCTTAGAAGGAAGCTTTTATTCAAGAGAGAAGAAATATGTTGTCTTCAATGCATTGCATCCCAAGATAATAGCGAGTTATACAAGTGAGCCTGAGGTTTGCTATGGTCTGGATTCAGACGTTTTAGCTAACAATAAGTGACAGAGCCAGACTTAATCTGGTCTTCACATCCCCTGGACTGTCCCAATTCACTACAAAGCTTAAGACTTGAATCAGAATTGAGAAAGATGGGCTTGATCAACACATTTGTGTAGCCAACTCTCTGGACTATTTTTATATATTAGAAGAATTGAAGGATAGAAATATTTTGTAAAATTCCCCATTACAGTTCACTTTTAATCACACATCCTGCAAGTAATCTCTTAATCATTTCAATAAGTATATTTCCCAAGGTTTAGCAACTTGCTTTTTCATATTTCTTTAATAATGTCAATTGAAATTTCTGGTACACCAGTACACATATATCTACCTCATTGTCCTCAACAGATTCATAATATTCTATAGTAAATATAAAAAATTATGTAGGTGTTACAATTGATGGTTTCCAACTTCCTGCTATTAGAATTGATGCTATGATAGTGCATAAATTTTATTCACACCAGTATGCCATGCCTGTAAGGTG
Organism: Glis glis; assembly: GCA_004027185.1. NCBI lineage: Eukaryota > Metazoa > Chordata > Mammalia > Rodentia > Gliridae > Glis > Glis glis. Next base: position 38,162 of record PVJS01005795.1, read on the forward strand.
AATTCTTAGAAGTTTTGTCTCTGGCTAAATTATATGAATTTAAAATTATGGAAGTTACTACCATTTACCTTCCCCCCACGACTGAGAGTTGGTGAAAGTGCCCATTTCCATAAAGATAAAAGTAAAGATTCAATCCTATTCTCTCATGACCATCTTGATAGTCATTGCTTCCAGGGTTACTGTTGATTTTGCATTTACCAAGCCTCCACAGTCATGGGAGCTATTTACTTAAAATACTCTGTGTGTGTGTCTGTGTGGATGTATGCTTACTGTTGGTTCTGTTTCCCTGAGAAATGCTAATACCAAGAAGTAACTTCTACTGCACATTTATTATATGACAAATATTTTTCCAATCACACATTTCCTTCTCATGCCCACTAAAAGGTGGGCAATTTAGATGATAGTGGTTCATGCTAGCTCCATTTTACAGAGGAGGAAAAGAGATCCTCCCAGATTAATTGGCCCCAATTGCACTGATTCTGGCAAACTCAATGCAGAAATTCAGGCCATCAGATACTAAAGCCTGTGCACATAATCACTGTTTCAACATTTACCAAAATACAGGGTATTAGAGGAGGCATATTATCAAATCTCTTGAAAGTGGACACTGGTCAAGTGGAGCAATTTTCTTATAGCAATTAGGAAACATCAATTTGGAAAAATATGTATTTATGTTGTTAATTAAGTAATAAGAAAAGGAGGTTTGTACTGGGCCTGCAATCAGCCCCATTCAAGACTTTAAAGTTCAGAGCCTGAATGGAATTGATTGCACGCAAGACTCATGGCACTCATCAGACAATCCAATCACTCAGTTTCTTGTGGATGTATGCTCGAGTGACATCTTCAGGGCAGATGATATTTCAAATTATTTTTTTCTCCTAGTTATGCCTGGCTGAATCCTTGTTGTAGGCCAGCAAATAGGTCTCTACAACCTTGAAAAGGAGATGACCTTATTGTACGTTTTAACCTTGCCTGCAGTGTCTTCCCTGTTGATATCTTAGCTGTGAGTGTGGTATATTGTTTCAATAGAACACGGGTCTTTGAAGCTCCATTTTTTGCCACCCCCTTCTCTAATGATTTCAAGCTGTTCAAAGAACTGCTTTGAAACACAGGCAAAGCCAAATGCTTTAGAGCAAAGCTGATTTAAAACAAGCCTCAAATAATGCTTGCTTTTACAGGACTAGGAGAGCTATGAATAAACAGGACAGTGCATGCTCCTTCAAAATCTCCTCTTTGCTTGATCTTTTAGGGATGGGCTGGTCTTTCATTATGTTAGCAAAAGAATGACACAGGCTTCTGAAATTTATAACAAAGCAATAGATGTAATGCTTGTTTTACTAGGATGTAAAAGCAGAACACATGAGACTTTATAATATGCAAACTGTTTCAGAGCAGCTCTGATGCCAGCAAACGGATCAAATCATTTATTTGTATTGATTTTACTTTTAAAATAGGACAGCCTAGAAGGCAGTATATTTGTTTCTTTAAAAGATGTAATGAAATTAGAATTTAATTTGCATAGACAGTCCTAAAAATAGGGCCATAGGGAAATCACTGTCTTATTACTTTTATTTAATACTTAGTAAATAACAACTGTGTCTAAGAAATGTCTTCAAAACACCTTTCCAAGTGCTTATATTTTGTTTATTAGAACCTACCAATTAGGCTCATATGCTATAGGAAGATGACTTTTCTATCAGTTTTGCGATCTTAGACACTCTCTCATAGATAGATAGTTTGATTGATTTGATGTAATATGTAAGATTACACCCCATGCATAATGGGTCCTCAATAAATATTTAGTTTCTGAATGAATAATATTAGACAAAATCAAGAGCATACTTTTGTAAAAGCCATAGAATGAAAAGTATTGGTACTAGAAATATATAAAATTGGAAGCACAAAAAGAAATGAAAGAAACATTTTTAAAATAATGCTTACCATTAAACCCTAGGTAATGTGTCTAGGATTGATAAGAACCACTTGTTCTTAGGATCACAAAGTCTATGTGAGAAAGCTCAAGGTAGAATTATAATGTATAAATTGCGATGGGAAAGAAAAAAAATTTTTGGTGGTACTGGGGATTGAAGGGTCATTCTACTTCTGAGCTATAACCCCAGCCCAACTTTTTTAAATAGGGTCTTGCTAAGTTCCTGAGAGTCTCTCTCTGTTGCCCAGGCTGGCCTCAAACCTGTGATCCTCCTTTTTCAGCCTCCCAAGTACTGGGATTACAGGAGTGGGCCACCATGCCCAGTAAGGAAATTATTTTTAAGAGATAAGAGATGGAAATGAGACATGAGAAGGAAAGGAGAGGCTTGAATTAATGAAGGTGCACATTCTGCCAGCAAGAGTTGCATATTAAAGGTGTATCAGTTTCCTATTGCTGCTGCAACAAATTATTACAAATTTATCAATTACAAACAAAATTTATCATCTTATACTTCTGTAGATCAGAACTCTGAATGGGTATTACTTAACTAAAACCAAGGTGCAGGCAAGGCTGCATTCCTTCTGGATTCTCTAGGGGAGAATCTCTTCTTTGTCTTTTTCAGTTTAGAGGCTATCCATGTTTTTGGCACATGTCCTTCTTCCATCTTCAAAACTATTTTTATGGTCAGATATAGAGTACCCCTTGAAGAGCTCATGTATTAATGTTCAGGGTTGATATGGTTTGATCATGGGGATTGAAATTTCATCAGTGATAAATCTACTGTAATCTACTGTAATGGGTTTATCTGGGTGGTAACCTGGGCCAGTGGGCTGTGTCTGGAGAAGGTGGGTTCCTCAGGGTGTGACTTTAGGGGTTGTGCTTTTATCTTTGAATTCCCTTGCTTGTTTGCTCTTTCTGCTCCCAGACTCCATGATGTGAGGAGCAAAGCCCTTATGCTCTGCTTGCTTTCTGTCTGCTTCCTGCTGCCATGCCCTGATCCTCAGACCTTGGCCTCACATGGACTGAACCCTGAGATCTCAAAAAAAAAAAAACCTGAGCAAATAATCATCCTTCCTCTAAATTGTATGGTCAGTTCTTTGGATTACAGCAGTGAGAATGCTGACTGAGATAACCATCAATGGTTTGGGGTTTGTAATATAAGAAGTAAAAGATGAATAATACCTCCTGATGAATAAGACTCTCAAAGTTCATCAGATAGTAACACTGAGGTTGTTTCCAGAGAAAGAAAAATGAGGATTTGTGTACACAGTTACAGTTGTCTGTTTCATCTGTTGATTTTTTGTCTCTTCCCAGTAAGATGTAATCTTCATGAGAGGCTTGGCACATAATAGGTATGCCATAAGCAGTTTTGGAATGGATGACTTGTTGAGATCAAAGATTTTTCTTCTGGATTTCAGAATAGGTAGAATGCAGCCAGGCATGGTGGTGCACACTCGTAATCCCAGTACTTTGGGAGGCAGAGACCGGAGGATCCGGGTTTGCAGCCAGCCTCAGCTACTTAGTGAGGCCCTCCACAACTTCGTGAGACCTGGTTTCAAAATAAAGTATAAAAAATAGGGCTGGGGGTGTAGCGCGGAGGTAGAACTCCCCTGGGTTCAATCCCCAGTACCGCAAAAAAAAAAAAAAAAGAATAGGTAGAATGTGACTGGGTGAGGTACCAGTTTCTTTATCATATCATGCATGCCCATCTGCAGTAGAAAAGATAGAGATCAAATCTCTTAGTCTATATGGGCTGCTATAACAAAATACCATTAATGGTAACTTGTAAATGGCAGAAATTTATTTCTTATAGTTCTAGAGGCTGAAAAGTCTGAAATCAAAGCAGATTCTGGTGAGCAGAGTCTGGTGAGGGCCTACTTTCTGACTTCTAGATGGTGCCTGCATATGTCCTTATATGGTTGAAGAGGTGAGGAGTCTTCCTTCAGTCCTCTTTTATGAGGGAGCTAATCCCATTTGTGAGGACTCTTTTCTGGGACCTAATCACCTCCCAAAGCTCTTACCTCCTAATGCTATCACTGTGGGTATTAGGAATTCAGAATGTTTGCTGGGAGGACCCAAGAATTCAGACCATAACACCAACAGACCAAGAAAAGTTGAACAAAGAGCTGTATCAAGAAAAAGATCATCTCATTTGGGTCTCTGGATGCTATGTTCAAAATGTTTTTGTCTCCCCAAATTCATATGTTGTGACCTAAGTGCTCAAGGAAGTGGCTTTAAGAGGTGGGGCCTTTAGGAGGTAATTAAGCCATTGATGGGATTGGTGGTCTTATAAAAGAGGCTCGAGTGAGTGTGTGTGCCCTTTAAACCATTTCAGGACAGAGTGTGTGTGCCCTTTAAACAATTTCAGGACACCTTCAATGTGTCCATTTCAGGACACCTTCAATGTGTCCTGAAATGGTTTAAAGGGCACACACACTCACTAAATCTTCTGAACCCTTGGTCTTGCACTTACCAGCCTCCAGAACTGAAAAGCAATAAATTTCTGTTGATAATAAATTACCCAGTTTAAGGGATTCTGTTATGGCAACCCAAATGGCTTAAGACACTAGAACAAAGCTTGTCAAAGTTAGCTATTTTCTCAACTTCCAAATTAAATGCACCAATAAGTTATAATTTCATGCCAAAATTCATTGAGTTTATATCTTCTATAACAATAATATATCTACCCATTGACCTATCAAGTCTCTTTCCCTTTTGGGAAATTAGCTCTAGAGTTCCAGTTCACTGCATTAAGAACATACACACCTTTCTAAGGTAGAAATAAACCCAGGTTTTTCCCCTTTGAAGTACACACCAAAAATTTTAACAAAAATTAAATATAAGAAAGAGAAAAGTAGAAGTCTGTGCTATTTTATTTTATCCTCATAGGTTTGGTTGAATGCGTCAACACATAGGGATGTGTTAATTTGCATGACTGCTACCACAGTATCTAATGGTGATTTTCAATGAGGCAGGGAAAACCCTGGATAAGATCCAAGTTCAAATTTCAGAAGAGGGACTGCTTGGAATTAAATCCCCAAGCCTAAGTGTATCTTTGACTTTAATTAACATTTCTTCGTGAAAAGCACCTGAATGTTTTCAGACCTTAATCAGTCTTAGTTGTGACAATGTAAAAAAAATCCAATCAGATTAAATGTTATTCTTGATAATCATTTCCCATAAACTTTATACTTTCTAAACCCCCCTGTAAATATGTCAGCATTTCAGCTTCTACTCTTTTTGTTTTTTCATCCCCCAAGCACCAAGGTCAATAAAACATTTGGAAGAAATGAATATGCTGTACATAGCCAAAGATATACTGTATGCATCAGAACAAAAGAATTGTAGTGCACCATTTTATTGAACTCTTATTTCATTTCAAAAGCTGAGAGGGAAAGGGGACCACTGCAGATCCATCAAGTATGTTGGTTTTAATATTTACTTTAGTCATAAAGAGCAAGTGACATGATGAGGGTTCACTACCATAGTAGAAACTCAGGTTGTCAGTAGCAGAAAATGAAATTTTTATTTATGGATGTTGTAAGCTCAAGAAATGATATGTATTATTTTCTGTTCCTGCTGATTTATAGAATAAATGAATTAGTACTCACTAAGTTGCAGCTTCATATTTTTTCTCCTTAGAAACCAAGATTTTAAAAATGTCTAGACTGAAAGTTTTTTAAGAGACAAGAGAAAGACTGATTAAAAGGCCTAAACTTTCTTTAGAAAAAAAAAATGACAATCACTAGGATTGCAGATTTGCTGAGAGGTATTGTTATTATGCTTTGGTTTTCCAGAAGATGAATAACATTAGTGAATCCTTTTTTCACATATGGTATGTGATTTAAATGCATTTTCTTTGTAGAAATACAAGATCTGCATACATTTTATGGGTCTCTTGAGTTTAGAATAATATTCATAGGTTACAAGCCTATATTATCCCTATTTTTAAACAGATAATTTGAGCTTTAAAGTATCATGCAATTTGTTGAAATGAGAGAATAAGAAAGCAAATGCATGCTCCTGTTTTCCTATCTTGAAGTTCTCTTTATTAATCAATTCAGGTTTAATACTTTATTTGTACTACATAAACATCTAAAGCCACTTCATTAACTAGCATGAAAGCTGTTGAAAAACACAAAGAAAAAGCACTAAGAGAAATTGTGTTTACACTTATTCAAGTTGTTAATTTTAACATGAGTATCTTGGGTTTTCTTATCTAATGTTTCTAAACAGTGCAAATTGAAAATGGTATATTTTCTCTTTCACTTAATTTATTAATGAGAAATAGGGTAAGAAGCTTTTATTATATGTTAGGCAGCCTTAAAATGTTAAAAGTATTGAAGATCCAGGTCTGCTTAAGTGAAGCAGATTTTTTTTCTTCTTCACAGAGTACATCAACTAGAGAAGGTAGTGAAAAATTAAGTGAACAAATAAACAATATAGTCACCTATTACGATAAGCATCATTAAATAAGTGACCTGGGAAATACACCAGAAGGTAGTTACTTGAAGAGTGGACAATTCTAAATTAGATGGAACTGCAAGGGAAATCTTCCCAAAGGATCTGGCATTGAAGCTCATTTGTGAAGAAGGAAAAGGAGCCAACATGTGATGAAGAAGTGGAAACAGCGAAAAGGCTCAGAGGTGGGATGATGACACTGGGCAAATTTACAGACCTGAAAGACTTGTTTGAATGAGTTCAGGAAATAAGGTAAGTGTAATGAGAGGAACTCAAAGAGGTACACTTCCGCCAGATAATATCTGGATTTATAGGCTATGATAACGTGTTTGGGTTCTATACTAAGAAGAGATACAATAAAATAAGAATAGATAAAAATATAAATAAAAGTAAAATAATATGAAGTAGAGGAGTGGTATTTGCTTCAATTTGCTTCATGATTTAAAAGTTACTGTTTTTTTTTTTTTTTCCAGTACTGGGGATTGAACCCAGAGGCATTCTACCTCCGAGCCACACCCCCAGTCCTATTTTTTATTCTTTATTTTGAAGCAGAATCTTACTAAGTTGTGGAGGGCCTTACTAGTAGCTGAAGCTGTCTGCAAACCTGCAATCCTCCTATTTCAATCTCCCAAGTACTGGGATTACAAGCGTGCACCACCACACCCGGCTCTGATTTTTTTTTTTAAGTGTAGGAGATTAAAGATGGTGGATTAGAGGAAGACAGTGCATTTTGGTTGGTCCGAGACTCAGAACTTAACCAGCAGGAAGACTGCTTCTTGGCAAGAGAAGAAAAGCAGTCAGAACTCAACAGAAGAAAGACAGTCAAAATGTGGTTGAATTGGGGGCAGCACAGAGATCAGGGGACTGAAAAGAGTTCCACGAGTCTCATCTGGTGAGCAGAGGTGAGCACCATCTTGGTGATCCTGAGCTTGGGATGGTGGCTGCCAGGACCTGGCATCTCTCAGAGACCAATTCCAGCAAAGAAGAAGCAGAATCTTGTTGAGCCAGTGATTGCAGAGAACCATAATCAAAAGCAATCATATTCTTCTCTCCATGCTTGAATACCTAAGACTGCAATTCCCCAGAGTGTCCAGCCAAATCACCCAGTTAACTCCTGTACCTGCAGCTGAACTCAGATGGAGAAACTACAGGACCTTCCAGCAGGGATCCCAGTGGCTGCATCTCACCTAGTCAAGATCACTGTGATTCTACAGACCAAGCAGCCAAATCGTCCAGCGAACTCCCATGGCTGAAACTGAACTCATCCCTTCTTGCAGAGACCCAAGAGACACTTGTCAAGACTATGAGTTTACAAACTGTCCCAGCAGGAGCCTAAACAGCTATAGGGACTTTTCATGGCAACAAACAGACCCACAGAGTCTGTGAGTTTGCAAATCATCACTATGGAGGTAGGGGTGGGGACTACAGTCAGACACAGCAGAAATGTGAATTAGCAGACAGTCCCTAGGGACACTCAGGTGGGCAGGACCTAGGGTTGGCAATTCACCGTGCCCCTGCAGGGTCTCCAGCAATCACCACAGGACCACCAGCAGTGATATCTGTGGGGTGAGATAAAACAGAAAGCCTACAGAATGGGAGAGAATCTTTGCTGACTATTCCACTGATAGATGACTAAAATCTAGAATATACAAAATACTTAAGACTTAACACCAACCCCCCAAAAATGACCCAATCGAGAAATGGGCAATAGAACTAAATAGATAGTTCACAAAAGAAGAAATAAAAATGGCCAATAAATACATGAAAAAAGTATCCAACATCATTAGCAATCAGGGAGATGCAAATCAAAACTACACTGAGATTCCATCTAACCCCCAATTAGAATGGCAATCATCAGGAAGTCAAACAACAATAAATGCTGGTGAGGATGTGGGGAAATAGGAACTCTTCTACACTGTTGGTGGTGATACCGAGTTTCTTATCAGGTCCTTGTCTCACAGAGTACATAATGAAATCTGCAGACACTAGGAAACTGAAAGTAGGGATTTTATTTTAAAGGGGCAAACAAGCGGAGAGGCAGATCACCCCTAGGGACCTTGGCAGATGTCAGAGTCCAGTGGGGCCTTCTGGGATTGCCCAAGTGTACCCCAAAGTCCACTTGATCTGCCAAAGAGAAACAGGGTTAAAGCTCCCACACAGGGAGGGATTCCAAGAGGGTAGCCGATATTGGTTCTGAGCATAGGGCTTATATATGTTAGAAGCGCCATTGTACAGACATTACCAATGAAGAAAATCCCCGTTTCTCATCTTGTTTTTCTTGACTTAGTTAATTTGTCATCTATGGCCTTTAATTACCTGAAACCATGAGAGTATTCTGCATGTTTTTTCCCTGGTCTATATGTAGCAACAGCCCATGGATCTAAGGTTGGTGAGCATAGATCTTTTATTCCTGACATCTTGGCTCTACTACTCCACATTTAATTGTTTGTGTTCAGGTCCAGTGAACAACATGAAAACACATTCCTTCTTGGGGGAAGGAAGTTCTGGATTTTGTTTGTCTTAACCCTTACCTCCTGGGAGTCCCATTCCCTAACTGTCTACCCAATACCTAACTCCGCAGTGGGATTGAAAATTAGTATAGCAACTATGGAGATCAGTGTTGAGATAACTCAGAAAGTTGGGAATGGATCCACCATATGATCCAGCTATACCACTCTTGGGTGTCTTTCCAAATCTACTGAAATCAGAATATTATAGTAATATACGCATATCCATGTTTATAGCAGCACGATTCATAATAGCCAAATTATGAAACTAACTTGGGTGCCCATCAACAGATGAATGGATTAAAAATTATGCAATATACACACAATGGAATTCTTCTCAGCAATAAAGAACAAAATTATGTCATTTTCAGGAAAATGGATGAACCTTGAGAACATTATGTTAAGTGAGATTAGCCAGTCACAGAAAGTGAAGGATCATATGTTTTCTATCATATGTGGAATCAGGATACCAGAGGGACTTTAGATAATGGAGGAGAAACTCTAGTGGGGCCAGGGAGGTTGTCTAGGAGAAGGGGTGAGGAGGGAGAGGAAGAATCAATGAAGGAATCACTTCCACTGACATGTACATATGTGAGAATACCGATGTCAATTTCAATATTCTGTCTGTGGAAGGGGGAGTGGGAAGAGAGCCAGGGGAAAGCCCACCAAGTCCTATGTGCATGAATGTCACTATCACTCTGAACTACATTAAAATGTGAGATTATAATGCACCAATAAAGGTAAAAAAAAGTTACTAAGTTCATTTCAAAACAAAGTGAATGTATTTAATGCTACTGAACTGTTCACCTAAAAGTAATAAAGATGATAATAAAGATGGTCATAGTGTACACACACACACACACACACACACACACACACACGCACACGATATTATTTAGAAATTCTGCCAAAATACAGAAAATATTGGACCATTTTTCAAAAAATCACTCTATCTATTGTTTGGAGAATGGGCTCTGAGTGAGAAGTGGATGTAGGGAGAAATTTATTTCAATTAACCAGAAAAGAAATTACAGTGACTTAGATTACATTGGTGACAACCAGAATAAACAGGAGTGGATAGAATTATATTGAAAAAATAACCAAAATGATATTTGATGAATGAAGTGGTGAGGAAAAGTGGGAATTCAAAATTAACCTCTATTCACAATATCATTGTTATCAAAGATAAGCTATAGATCAAAGAAAAGGAAAGAGACATGACAAGCAGAAGAATTCTTAATTGGATACCAGAACAAAAGTAAAAAGAGGGAATTTCCAACAATGGCAAGAATTTGGCAAGTCTTTTCCCAGAAAAAAGCTTATAAAACTTGATTTGGTTGTCAAAACAACCATTTTGTGGCTCTGAGAATCAGTCAAAAACAAATAATTAATTCAGAACAGTTGTTCCTGAAAAATTGCTAAACTTAAGAAAAGAAGAGTGGGAGCCTATGGTTTTCTTTCATGGGGTTGCTGCCACCTTCTTCCCAGCCCAGTCAGTGCTGTGGTTCTACCAGGGTGGGGTTGACTATGAAAACTGACAGCTTTGCTGATGGACAGAGCTTTTGTGAGCTGAACAAGAGGGAGAGGATTTCATACACAGAGTCCTATCAGTAAAAGGAGAAGACTTGCTAGTAAAATGGGGAGCAAACACAGATCTATAAGGTAAACGTTTTGGACATGGCTAGGGTTAGTAGGAGAGCAGTGCTTAGACAGAAACTTAACAGAGTGATGCCAAAAAGGAAAGTCATGGAGGAGTTAAATAGACTGTCACCAGATCTCTGGCTTCCTGCGAGTCTGTGTGCACCTGCAGAAGAAATCTGAGAAGGCACATGTACTCCAAGCAACCTGGTTTACTGGAAAAACGCATATATATGTATATTATATATATTATATATATGATATAAGATATTCCAGAAAAAAATGGGCTCCCCAATTCACTCACAGATTCATTGGCAGAAGGTAGAAGGCTAACTAGCTCAAGATTGTTTGAGCAGACCTTCTAACCAGACAGCTAACTATTAAACATGCTTAGATAGATGCTACTTCTAACAATCCAGGCTCAAAATAGAGCTAAGCAGACATATTGGTGTACTCTAGGTGGACATATTTTGTAGATTAACACCAGGTAAATTAATGAAACAAGAAAACAGCAAATAAAATAATAATGTAATGGTTTGGATTTAATGTGTCCCCCAGCCCTCATGGAAGTGGGGTGGCAATATTGGAAGCAGAGCTTGGTTGTTAGCTCAGCAGTGGATAAATCCCAGGACAGTAGGGTATGGGGTGGGTCCCTGGGACTGTGGCCTTGGGGATTATATGTGGTTCATCCTTCCCTCACTTGCTCTCTTGTTTCTGACCTCTGTGATGTAAGGAGCAAAGCCTTGTTCTCTCCCTCTCTCTGCCTCTGCCACCATGCCTTGAGCTCCACAGTTGCTGGCCTCTTATGAACTGAACTCAAAATCACCAAACCATGAGCAAATAAATCTTCCTTCCTCTAAGCTGTATGATCTGTTCTTGTATTATAGCAGTGAAAATGCTAATACAGAATTTGGTACCAGAGAAGTGGGGTCACGGCTATATCTACATTTGACCTTGTGCATTGTGAATCTTTGAAACTGGTTTGTGAGAGGAAATTGGAAGGCTAGAATGTGGTTAGAAAGGCAAATGGTAGAGACTGTACTCAGGAGATTTTGGAGGGCAAATAGGACTCCATAGGAAAATGGAGTACAGGCCATGTGTATTACACTTTGGCAAAGAAGTTATCTGCATTTTTCACATGCCCTGAAAGTTGTATGAGGCCGAATTTAATGATGGACTGAATAATAAATTGGTGGAGGATATCCCCAAACAGCAAAATATCCAAACTGCATTATGGATAATAATGTCCATATTCAGCGAATTGTATACCAAATTTTGGGAGCAGAAAGTAAAGCAGAGAGACTTTATAGATTTTCAATTTGTCCAGAAAGGCATGTGTAAAGCTGGGGCCCAGAGAGATGGTGCTGTGAAAGAAAGTAAGATGGCTGAAGGGAAGTTAAATACTTTGATTAGAAACAAAGAAAGAAATGTGGCCTTGCTGAAGGCAGGCTCAGTACTGCCCATCATGGGGTTGGGCTCTGCTGTGGCCATGATGGAGGCGGTAGATGGAGTTGAGGCCAGTGGAAGCCCAGATGGATTTGAGGCCAGCAGCAAACTGGATGGAGCAGGCCCCAGGGCTGTGATTGAAAAGGGCCCAGCGGCAGTGATTAAAGAGGGTGTGACTACGTTTTCTGTTGTCAGTCTATTTCAGGGCGCAGGTAATGCTGAATTTGATGAAAAAAAAAGGGGGTCATGAAGGCTTCCCCCAGATTTCAAAGGAATGCCTGGGAAGCCATGCAATGTGGGGCTGGGCCAGAATTCCTGCAAGCAGGCCCAAATGGGGCAGTTTGTGAAGCTGTGAGGAAGAAGGCAAGGTTACAAGAAAAACCTGTAAGATTTAGAAACACCAGAAATGTGGAATGACCACGAGGAAAGGCTCCAAGCTATAAGCCATGGAGCCAGTCTGGAAGAGTGACTATGCCCATTGCAATCAACCAGGTTACAGGAGTGGGGCTGTCAAGGATCTTTGGAGGTCTCATCTTACTCCAAATGCCAGGAGCTGTGGGATCAAATGCTTGCCCTTCCAGATTTCGATATTGTTTTTGTCCCATTCCTTCTCTCTATGGCCCTATTCCTCCCTTTGAGAATGCAAATGTTTACTCTTTGCCATTGTATATCGGATGCATACAACAGCAAAGAATTCACTTTGAGTATCAGAGGAGACTTGGACTTTGGAACTTTTCGGTGATGTGGGAACTGTTAAGAATTTGGAAACTCTTGGAGATGGACTAAATACATTTTTTCATTGTGAGGTGATCATGAGGTCTAGGGGGTCAGGAATGGAGTGTAATAGTTTGGATTTGGTGTGTCCCCCCAGCCCTCATGGAAATGGGGTGGCAATGTTGGAAGTGGGGCTTGGTTATCAACTCAGTAGTGGATAAATTTATTGTAATGAATTTATCTGGGTGGTGACCCAGACCAGTAGGGAGTGTCTGGAGAAGGTGGGTCCCTCGGGCTGCAGCCTTGGGGATTACATATGTTTCCTCCTCCCCTTGCTTGCTCTCTTGCTTCTGGCCTCCATGATGTGAAGAGCAAAACCTTGTCCTCTCCCTTTCTCCACTTTCACTGCCATGTCCTGAGATCCGTGGTCCCAACCTTACATGGACTGAACCCCCAAACTGTGACCTAATAAATCTTCCTTCCTCTAAGTTACATGGTCAAGTTCTTTAGAGTATAGCTGTGAAAATGCTGACTGATACACTTAGAGAAGAAAACACTCTAGGAGCCAGAGTTGTCACAATATATTCAATTAAATGTCCATTTTAATAAAAATTACAAGATATACAAAGAAATGGGAAAACATGACTCACACTAGTTTAAAAATAAAAACATCAGTAGAATTTACAAACTGGGCCCAGATTGGATTTAGCTGACACAAATTTCAAATAAGCTGTTATAAATAAGTGTAAAGAATAAAAGGGAAGTATGTTGCAAAGAGAGGAAAAAATATGATGACAATGATTCATCAGATAGGGAATGTAATTAAGTAAAAAGGATATCATATAAAAGCACCAAGTGGAAATTCTATAATTAAAAAGTGCAATAACCAAAGTAAAAAATTCATTACCAGTGTTCGACAGTAGATTTGAAACGACAGAAGGAAGAATCAGTTACCTCAAAAGTAGATCCATACAGTCAGTCAATGCCCCAAAGGCCACACAATAGGAAAGTATTGCTAAGAGGTGATCTTATAATGTCAGTAGCTCATCTACGTGATCAAGTCAAATGAATCATGAGGAAGGTGCTTGGGAAAGCAATGTAAAACAAAACACAAACAAAAAACTGCTAAAGTAAGAGTGATGAATGACAAGGTTTGTTCTGGATTTATTGAAGCATTTTAATAAGCAAATCCCTATTTTGCTTATAATAGTTTTCAGCAATACAGAATTGGAAATATTGCATTTCTCAAATATTTACCTGTTCTATGAAGAGTGGGAAACATGAACTTGCTATGGAGATTTTCAAATTTGGATAAGTTATAGGACAAAAAATAAACAGGTACAAGAATTACCAGCCTGGTGAATCCAGTCAGTTTAGAAAACATCTGCCTAAATGAAAACCTAGAAGAACTCAGCCTAGAAGAAATCTTCAACAGAGTGAGGGAAGATTAGAAGAAGGAGTCAAAATGAAAGATTTACAACTTTGCTTTAAGAAAATGTAAAGTTTTCTGTGACAGAATACCAGAGATAAACAACTTAAGGGAGGAAAGATTTGTTTTGGGTCACAGTTTCAGAGGTTGCAGTCCATAGTCACTTGACTCCAGTGTTTATGGGCCTGTGGTGAGGCAGAGCATCATGGCAGAGAGGGCATGGTAGAGCAAAGCTACTCACCTCATGGCAGCTAAGAATGAGAGAGAGGGAGAGAGAGACAGAGATAGAAGAAGAAGAAGAAGAAGAAGAAGAAGAAGAAGAAGAAGAAGAAGAAAGAAATAAGATATACTGTGGTTCAAGGACAGACCACCAGAGACCTACTTCCTTCAACTAGATCCCAAGTTTCTTCCACCTCCCATTGGCACCACCAGCTAGAGATCAAGCCTTGAACACATGAGCCTTTGGAGGATATTCTAGATCCAAACTATAATAGCAAGGATCAGAGGAAAGAACTCTCACACAGTGATGATGGTATTGGAAATTACTGCAGTTCTTTTGGAAAACAGTATGGAGTTTCCTCTAAAAACAAATACACATACACACACACACACACACACACACACACACACATACACACACACACACACACACACATATATGTAATTACTGTATGATCTAACAATCCCACCACTTGGTATATACCCAAAAGAATTGAAATAATATGCTAAAGAACTCTTTACACTCACATGTTCATTGAAACATTCTTCATAGCAGCCAAGGTATGATAGCTAAGTGCCAATCAATGGATGAATGGATTTTTAAAATGTAGTATATATACACAATGGAATACTATTCACCCTTATTAAAAAAACAGGGCATTCTGTTATTTGCAAAATCATGGATGAACCTGGGGGACAATACTGTCATTTGCAGTAAGCTAGGCTGAGAGAGACAAAGACCATATGATTCCATTCAAATGTGGAATCTAGAAAATCAAACTCATAAAAATAGAAAATAGAATGTTGTTCACTAGAGGATGGGGAAGGGGTATACTTGGGAAAGGGAATTAATGAGATAAGTTGGTTAATGAATACAACGTTACAATAAGATAGGAGGAATAAGTTCTGGTGTTCTTTTGCATAGCAAGGTGACTATAGTTAATAATGAATTATATATTTCAAAATGCCTAAAAAAGAGGATGTTAAATGTTCTCACCACCAAAAAATAATAAATATTTTCAGTGATAGGTGTGCTCATTAGCCTTATTTGATCATTCCACAAGGCATACCTGTATTGAAAAAATAACATTATACCATATAAATATATACAACTATTTGTCAATTACTTATCATGGTACATAAATTACACTTTATTTTTAGAAACAGAAAGAACTATAAAGGACAGAATGGGAACATTTGAGAAAATTTGAATGCTTTATATATATATTTGAATTTTATATTAATTAATATTATATCAATGGTAAATTCCTTGTATTTTTTTTTTTTTTGCGGTATCAGGGATTGAACGCAGGGGCGTTCTACCTCCGCACTACGCCCCCGGCCCTATTTTTTATACTTTATTTTGAAACTGGGTCTCACGAAGTTGCGGAGGGCCTAAGTAGAGAGAGAGAGACAGGGAGAGAGAGAGAGAGAGAGAACTGAGGCAGGCCGCAAACCCGGATCCTCCGGTCTCCGCCTACCAAAGTACTGGGATTACAAGCGTGCGCCACCACACCCGGCTAATTCCTTGTATTTTTATAGAATAATGCTTTTATTATTTTTGGTAGTATTTATAGGTGAATAGTGATGATATTTGCACCTTATTACAAATAATTCAGTTAAAATAAAAAGAAATAGAGATAGATGGAAAGCAAATGTTACAAGTATATATTAACTTTTCAGTGTTGATTGAGCTATTTTGAAAACATTCCTGAAGGTTTGCAATTCTTTAAATTAAAAAGTTGGAGCCAGGCCTGGTGGTGCACTCTTGTAATCCCAGTACTTGGGAGGCTGAGACAGGAGAATCACAAGTTCAAGGCCATTGTGCAGTAACTTTGGGAGACCCTGTTGTAAAATTAAAAAAAGGCTGGAGATGTAGCTCAATAGTAGTATGCTCCTGGGTTCAACCTGTAGTACTACAAAAATCAACAACAACAAAAATTGGAAGGTAGAGGGATCCCTTCTAGGTGGGTTGTTGTTGCTTTTATATACATTGAGATAGGAAAAACTGGCAGAGTAATAGGTTGGATTTGGACCAGGGAAGAAAGTATCTTCTTTTGGACAACTTTCAGAGGTTATAAATTATCTAAGTGCTCAGAGAAGAGACTGAGAGAAATGGTTTAGAATCCCTGAGTGTGGGGAACACTTAACTAGAGTATAGATAAACTCAGGGGTGGGGGGAGAAGTTGACTGTGACAAATGCTGCTGAGAAACTGCATGTGAGGAAGACAGAAGAGGGTCTGTTGGGTTTGACAATGTGAAGATGGTTAGTGACGTTAATTAAAGCCATTTCAGTGAAATTATCATGACAGGAGCCAGAAAGGAGTGCGTTTAAGAGTGTTGAGTGAACAGGAGATGGAACTGTCAGTCTACACAATCCTTTAGAGAGGGGTCACTACAAAAGGGAAGGTAGACATGATGTGTTAGCGGAAGGCAGATTTGCAGTAAAGGAGATAATGCATTATTTGTGTGTTACGTTCAGTTCATGGGTTTATTCTTAGTGTGAGGAAACGTTGCTTAGGGGATTGTGAGAAGACAGAAAGGAAGGAGAAGAGGAGGGAAGGAGAAAGAGAATCAAAGAAAGAGTGATACAGGAGGGAGAGATGAGATGACTGAGTAGAATTGTCCCATAGCTTTTGGTTGATTTTCATGAGGAGTCTTTTTTGTTCCCTAAGCCCTTTAAATAATAGCTGAATGATGCTGTCCATTAGAATACAAATAAAATTATTTTAAACACCATCTTAGGTTCAGTGAAATCTCCAAGTACCTTCCAACATTTTCTAAAGGATAGGGATATTGTAGAAAAGGAAAATTACCTTACATTTTTCCTAACTCCATTCCTGCATTAGGCTTAACAGGTTTGGCGTATGATTCATCTCCCCTTCATAGTCCCAGGGTGCGTGTTTTTAAATCACACAGACACACACACACACACACACACACACACACACACACGCACCTTAATGAACATACAAATAAATGCATTTCACTTTGCAATAGACATTACTGAAAATGTAACGATGATAAAATAGTCAAACAACTTAAAATTGATATAGCTGTTTTAAAATGCTTCTTTCCTCCTTTATTTCTCTTCTCTTCATCATTACAGATAAAAGCAATACAGCTAGTTTTTTATTTTATTCATTTTATTATCTCTTTCCAGCCAATGTTCACAAGTCCTCATTCTCTAGTTCTAGTTTATTTGCCACCATGTTTAAATACACTTTCTTCCATAATCAAGTTATAATATTTGTTGTGAAGATCATTTTTTTCAGCCATCCACAAAATTGGTATTCCCTTTTTTAGCAATAGTTGGCATATCTTCCCACCATCAGGCAGTGTAATTAATGCCAAGTATATTTGTTATTGGTAAACTATGACAGTTTTCTCTGTAAGAGGGACTTTTGTTGACTAGCCAAAACCTTTATTCTGTGTAAAAGTGCAGGTGTGTCTTAACAGCTCTTATTGCAAATTGGAACACCTGTTAAGAAGTCGGTATTCTCTTCAAATCCAGATGCAGTTCAATGTCTTTTCTTACCCACTAAATAATGCCAGAAGATGTTACATGAAAGGATAAGCCAATATTATCTGTTTCTAAGCAGAGTTTTCAAAACTGTTCTTTCCTCCAATTTTCCTTTTATGGAAGAATTTCCAGAGCCTGAGCAAATAGCTTTTGAAGAGTTGATCAAGAAAGCACATGGAGCCGGGCGTGGTGGCGCATGCTTGTAATCCCAGTACTTTGGGAGGCGGAGACCAGAGGATCTGGGTTCCTGGCCAGCCTCAGCTCTCTCTCTCTCTCTCTCTCTCTCTCTCTCTCTTTCTCTCTCTCTACCTAGTGAGGCCCTCCGCAACTTCGTGAGACCCAGTTTCAAAATAAAGTATAAAAAAATAGGGCTGGGGTATAGTGCGGAGGTAAAAAAGAAAGCAAGCACATGGTAGCGGGGTGTGGTGGCGCATGCTTATAATCCCAGTACTTGGGAGGTTGAGACAAGAAGATCACAGGTTCACAGCCAGCCTCAGCAACTTGTGAGGCCCTCCGCAACTTAGTGAGATCATGTTTCAAAAATAAAGAATAAAATAGGGCTGAGGGTATAGCTTGGAGGCAGAATGCCCCTGGGTCCCATCCCCAGTACCACACACACAAAAAAGAAGGCACATGGTAGTTTATTATTTCTTGGTTTTATTACTATTGGTACTGGGGATTGAACCTAGGGCATTTTACCTCCAAGCTACACCCTAAGCCCTTTTTATTTTTTATTTTGAAGCAGGCTCTCACTAAGTTGCTGAGGGCCTGGCTAAGTTGCTAAGGCTGGCTTCAAAACTGCAATTTTCTTGTCTCAGCCTCCCAAGTACTGGGATTCCAGGCATGTGCCACTATGCTCCCCTTGGGTATTAATTTTAATACTTCCCTTTTCCCCTCTTACTGGCATATTTCACATAATTCATTTCTGGAAAATATATTTATGCATACAATTAATGTACATATTGTTAACTACAATCATATTAAGTATAACAATTCTTAGTTATTTTGGGTTTCATACAAAATTCTTATTTTTTCATCCTTTCCCATGAAATCTATGAGTCCGTGGGGAAGAAGAGAATTCCAATATAAATAATTTGTTATTTGCCAGGTGTGGTGGCTCACGCTTGTAATCCCAGTACTTTGGGAGGCGGAGACCGGAGGATGTGGGTTCGCAGCCAGCCTCAGTTCTCTCGCTCTCTCTCCCTGTCTCTCTCTCTCTCTCTCTCTCTCTCTCTCTCTCTCCTTAGTGAGGCCCTCTGCAACTTCGTGAGACCCGGTTTCAAAATAAAATATAAAAAATAGGGCCGGGGGCATAGCGCAGAGGTAGAATGCCCCTGCGTTCAATCCCCAGTACGGCAAAAAAAAAAAAAAAAATTGTTATTTACATTTTTGTTTGATTCACATTTTGCTTAAGAGTAATTCATATATTTATATAAGCATTTTAATAAGATAATTAAAAGGAAAATGATTTACATGGTTTCATAAAATATATAGTATGTTAAATTTGAAGTTTCCCCTAAAGAAAATTGAATATAAAGTTACTGAAAGAGTCTTGAGAGGAGACTTTTTCATTAGCAGAAAACAAAAATATGCAATGCTCTTATTTATGTAAATACCAATAAGCTTCTGTCTATGTATCTATTTAGGAGCACACATTTGAAAATTAGCTGGAATTTTCTCTAAAGTTGGTGGCACGTTTGGGATGGTTGCCTTTATTTTTATTTTATTTTATTTTATTTTATTTTTACCATCAATTTTTTTTATGTTCAGGATGGTTGCCTTTAATATATCAGCTCTGTGACATAGGAGGAACTCACATTAGAAGTTCCTAGTTGACTTCACAAGCTTTTCTTTTCTCCATATAGAATAAGGTATGACATCACTTAAAAGATGTCAACAAGCTTGTTTGAAATGCACATTCATCTTAAATTTTTCTCTAATATAGTTATGATCCCAAATATGTATTTCAAAGCAATATTATTGTTTATTATGTCTGTTATACCTTGATAACAAATATGCAGAGTTATGTGAACTAAAAATTTTAAAATTAGCAACTTAAGAGTCTGAAGATAGTCTAAAAGAGAAAACAGATTGAGGGTGATGAGAGTTGAAAGGCTCAATTAAGGGCAAATGAAATTGATGTCCAACACGAGGACAAGTTGGCAGCCAGCAGGGAAAGACATGCATTCTCAGAGATAACCAGGACTGACTGAAAAATGACAAGAATGATTGAGCACCAAGAGAAATCATCAGTCATCTTTTGGAGCCATTGAGAAACACAGCTCAAAATGTCCAATAGGGCAAAGCATAGCACTTAAAGGAAATTGAAACCCAGTAACAGCGTGGAGGGCGGAAGGCTGCTGATCATGCAAAACATGCCATGGGTATTAAAGTTCTGTGGACAGAGACAGACAAAGGGGTCTCAAATCTGAGGTCAAACTCATATTTGCTATGGAATTTAACATCAACTGAGTACCTAGAATTTTCCATTTTCCCTTTCTTCAAGTAGAATTATATATATCTAAATCGGGAGTCAGTGCATTTTTTTTTCTGTATAGGGCCAGAGAGTAAATACTTTAGGATTTGTAGGACAAACAGTCTCTGTTGAATCTTCTCAGCTTTATCATTGTAGCCACAGGCAATATATAAAAGACTAGGCATGTCTGTGTTCCAATACTGGTTTATTAATGACTAAAATTAGAACTGCATACATTTTTCACATTTAATGAAACATTATTCATCTTTGGAATTTCTTCTTAACCATTTGCAAATATAAAGACCATTCTTAGCTCATAGACATACAACTACCAGTGGTGGGCTGGATTTGACCTGTTGACTACAGTTTTCTCATCCTTAGCATAAAGATACAGATTGTTATGATATAAAGGTTATATTGGGTCTAGCTATTGAGTGCATCTACAGAACTTTAATGACTAAAAGCAACATTTACTACTCATGGTTTAGGTGGTCAGTAATTTCTACTGACCCAGTTAGATAGTTCTGGTCTTGGCCAATCATGGCTATTCTTTATTGGACTCACTGTATGTCCAAGACTTCATCTAGGAATACTGGTTTGTGATAGACTTGTTTAGGACAATTGTGATTATGAAAGCTATATGGCACATTATATACACCCCCCCCCGCATTTTCTAGCAGTCTCCGAGGAGGTTTGCTTATGGGATGGTAGAAGTTTCCAGTAGCATAAAAGCAAAGCCTTTAAGATGACTTAAGGCCTAGTCTTAGAAGATTCAATGCCACCTCTCTTGCATTCTGTTGGTCAAAAGCAAGTCAAGAAGCCAGCTCCAATTCAAACGGTGAGGAAAGAGAATATTTCTTGAAAGGAGGAAGTGAAAATAATTATGGCCATTTTTATAACCTACCACACTAAGCACCCCAAATCATTTAAATATTTATTATTGGATCAACATTTGAAATTGAGGCAGTTAAATTAATGCATAGTGTTCCCATTGATCAACTCCCCATTGATCCCAGCCCCCTTCAGCCCTTGGCAGCCACTACTGTGTTCTCTATTTCTTTAAGTTTGACTATTTATAGATATTTCATATATGTGGAATCACAGTATTTCTCTTAATGTGCCTGGCTTATTTGACTCAGCGTAGAGGTCTACCCATATTTTCACAAATGACTAGGTTGTCTTCTTTTTTAAATGCTGAATATTATTCCATTGCAAGTATAGACCACATTTCCTTTATTAATATGCCCAATAATGGTTAATTTCCAAATATATAAGGAACACTTACAACTCAGTCCATTCAGGCCCCCAAAGAAAATACCCCAGACTATGTAGATTATAAATAAAAGAAATGTATTTCTCACAGTTCTGGAAATTGGAAAATTCAAGATCAAGGCACCAGCAGATTCGGTGTCTGGTAAGGGCCTCTTTCTAATTCATAGATACTGCCTTCTAGCTATGACCTTGTGTGGTGCTAGTTAACCTCAGGGTCTCTTTGACAAGGCTCTACCCTCATGACCTTATCACCCCTGAAAGGCCCCACCCCTATATAATCCTAATACTGGAAATTAGCATTTTAATCTATGGATTGTTGGGGGAGCAGAAATAATCAGACCATAACAGACTGACTCTGAAATGAAGATTAGACTTGGGTCAGGAAGATAAAGACAAAAAGATATGACAAAAAGAAAAATAGATAAATTAAATATATATGTATATATGTGTATGTATACATATATGTATGCACACACACACATATATACATACACACACATGCACACATACATCTGTATATATGCTAAAGGGAAATATAACAAAATGCTAACAGTTGCCATTGAGTTGTGAAATTATGGTAATTTTTTTCTTCTGCTTTAATATTTTTTCTTTCTAAATTTTCTTGAATGAGTATGTATATATTTTATAATCATAAGACATTAACATTTTAATTAATATTTTTAATTTACTCAGGAAGAGTGAATGTTGAGATGATTTTAATGTGAATGTGGGAAAAATGACCACCCTTAGTCTTTGTGTTATCGTCTTCACACCCAAGTGGGCTCCAAAGTTATTCCCTACCTCATCTGGGGTTCAGATGATCCCTACACCATGTATCACCAATGGGATGTGACTGCTGTGGTATAGACCTTTGTGAAGTTCAGACTACATTTTTGTCTTAGAATTTTACTAATCTCAGATTATCCTTATTAAAGAAACTTTGGAAGGATCTTTTGGTCTCATAATTAACAGCTCCATTTCTTAAAATGGTACAGATTGGACTAATTCTTACCACAATTCAGAGGCTTTGTTTCTTTCTTTCCTGACATGATACATCCTCTGGGGAATCTACTGACCTTAAAATTTAGTATAAGAATATGAGTAGAATGAAACATTAGGGATGTTCAAATGTTTAAAGCCAGTCATTGTTTTTCCCTCAACTCTTATAAAACTCAGGGTGACTTTGGGAAATGATTAGAAAGACTACCATACCAAAAAAATCAGAAAATGTGTTGTCATTGGCAATTGTATAAATAATTATGAAACTTATTCTGTATATGGTTGAATAATATAACCAATACACAGTTATCATTTCTCTTTCCTGCCTGCCTATTCTCTGTGGAATACAAAACAATACTGCCAATTGTGAACATTTAACAAGGGATACAAGATAAAAATAGAAAATCTAAAATACACTTCTGAGATTTGATTTCAGCATTTATTAAGAAACCTGGAAAATCTTCTGTGCGATAAAATTACTTAAAGCATTGAGTCTGCTCTGCTTTTTTAAACCTAGAATAATCACTTCATAATGTGCTAAATTTTTACAATATCAGAGGTGATATTTGTTCCTACTACTGAGCATTTGAGACTGATAATTCATGTTTGTATGACATATTCCAGAAACTGTGGCATCCTTTTTTCTTGTCCTGATGATAGAATGCATTAATGGATTTCTTTTCCATGACTACAAATCAGAGAATTGCTATTGTTTGTGTTCATCTTATTAAACAAACACAATTTAGAAGGTCAAGACTAGACAATATTATCACGAATTATCAGTAAGGCTAAGATCAGAGGTTGGCAATCTGTGGCCTGTGGGACCAAATTTAGTCACCAACTTTTAATGTGTGGCACACAAACCAGTAATATTTTTGATCCTTAATTGGTTGAAATAAAACAAAAATCATAGTATGCCGGGTGTGGTGGCACACGCTTGTAATCCCAGTACTTTGGGAGGCGGAGACCGGAGGATCCGGGTTCGCGGCCAGCCTCAGCTCTCTCTCTCTCTCTCTCTCTCTCTCTCTCTCCCTCTCTCTCTCTCTCTCTATTTAGTGAGGCCCTCCGCAACTTTGTGAGACCTGGTTTCAAAATAAAGTATAAAAAATAGGGCCGGGGGTGTAGCTCGGAGGTAGAAAGCCCCTGGGTTCAATCCCCAGTACCGCAAAAAAAAATCATAGTATTTTATGACACATGAAAATATATAATGTTTAAATTTCAGTGCTCATAATGATGTTTTTTGGAACACAGTCATGCATACATTTTTTTTTTTTTTTGGTTATGGGAAGAACCCAGGGGCATTCTACCTCTGAGCTACACCCCAGCCCTACTTTATTTATTTTGAAGCAGGGTCTTGCTAAGTTGATGAGGGTCTCACTAAGTTGCTGAAGTTGGCTTCCAACCTGTGATCCTCCTGTCTCAGCCTCCCAAATACTGAGATTACAGGAATGCACCACCATGCCTGGCTTCATGCACACTTTTTAATGTATTAGCTATGACTGATTCTGCATACAGTACAATGGGAGAGTTGAGTACTTAAAAACAAAGACCTTGTGGCCCTGTTTTAAGGCCTAAAATTATCATCTTGCCTGTTATGGACTGAATTATGTCCCTCCTAAAATCATGTTGAACCTCTAACCCTCAATGTGACTGTATTTCAAGACAGGGCCTCTAAGGAGGCAATTAGGGTGTTAAATGAGGTCATAAAGGTGGGGCTCAAATCCCTTAGGACTGGTGTCTGTAGAAGAAGAAGGAGAAGAAGAAGGGGAAGAAGAAGAAGAAAAAGGAGGAGGAGGAGGAGGAGGAGGAGGAGGAGGAGGAGGA